>VMBQ01003991.1:8580-68136 GCA_007657795.1 Dreissena rostriformis
AGGTCACTAGGTCAAAGGTCAAGGTCACAGGTCAAGGTCACAGTGACTGGAAATAGGAAAATGGTTTCCGGATGATAACTCAAGAACGCTTATGCCTGGGATCATGAAACTTCATAGGGACATTGGTCATGACCGGCAGATGACCCCTATTGATTTTCAGGTCACTAGGTCAAAGGTCAAGGTCACAGTAACCTGAAGCAGTAAAATGGTTGACTGGAAATAGGAAAATGATTTCCGGATGATATCTCAAGAACGCTTACGCCTGGGATCATGAAACTTCATAGGGACATTGGTCATGACTGGTTGATGACCCCTATTGATTTTGAGGTCACTAGGTCAAAGGTCGCAGGTCAAGGTCACAGTGACTGGAAATAGGAAAATGTTTTCCGGATGATAACTCGAGAACGCTTAGGCCTGGAATCACGAAACTTCATAGGGACATTGGTCAAGACCGGCAAGTGACCCCTATTGATTTTCAGGTCACTAGGTCAAGGTCACGGTGACTCAACACAGTAAAATGGTTTTCACCACCACCACCACCACCACCACCGTTGTTCACAGTGACAAAAAACGTATTCACACAATGGCTGCCACTACAACTGATATCCCATATGGGGGGCATGCATGTTTTACAAACAGCCCTTGTTCCTTTTATCTCAATGATTTCTAGAGTATTTTGCAACAAACTCGTAAATCTCGTCACTGTTTGGTAATTGGTTAACCCTTTCACTCTTGTGGGTGACTTTTGGTGATTGTGTTTGTGGCAAATACATTATTCCTAACGCCTGTTCTGCAATTTTTTACCTGGACCTGTTGTTCATTTTTCACATACACATCCAACAGTACATTGTACTTGTTTCCTAACCATTACTTGTTGCTATGTTAACATTTACACTTGATGAGTAAAACATTTTCACTTCTTCAATAACATAAAACATAATATAGTTAAATAAAGTAATTTAAACTAAACTTCAACACCCGCAAAAATTAGTCTCCAGAGAAGCTGTTTGAAATTGAAAACCTGGTTTTGTGACAATGTTGTCCCTTGTTTGTTTTTAGAATAGTTTTAAGCTTAATGGCATAGAACTGCTTCAGATAAAGTATTCTCTTATGTTTTACAGTCAGCGGGCACTTTTGATGACATGAAGGGAGTGTCATCGTCATACCAAAAAACAAGACCTTCAGCAAGTGAGTGTAAATTTGCATTAGATATAACACTTTTCATTGCCTTAATTTTATTGGATACCAGAAATTCCCAACATAAGCCCCACACATAAAAGCCTCACTTTGATATCATCTTGCAGCATGAACATGGCTGCAGAAGTGAACTAAGTGTTTTGGTTTAAATTTCATCATTTGTCTTAACAATCAACCATTAATTGTTCTGTTTTTCTGTTAAGTAGTGAAGATGTCAAAACCACAAACTAATCTTAACCTATTCATTTTTCCAATTCATCTGGCTCAATATTTTCACTGTTGAAGATTACCCCTTCATTTAACCCATTCATTTGAATCATTCATTTAACCGAATCATTTTCCCACGCATTTTTCCCATCCTTGTGAAACCATTCATTTGGACCTTTCATTTCACCCACTCATTTTAATCATTCATTACTCTCATTCATTTTGCCATTTATTTTAACCACACATTTTCCCCATTCTTTTTTTTAAGGTTCTGAAGGTGCCAAGAATCTGAAGGCCCGTTTTGAAAACATTGCCAAGAACCAGGATGAGGATGCTAAGAAGCAGGCAGAGCGCGTGAAACTGACCCGCAAGGCAAGCGAGGACCGGGAGAGAGTGGAGGAGAAACAGCAACATGAGGTGGGGGTTTAGTGTAAACAGCAATTAAAAAAGTATACATTATATTTTGTGAATTCATAAAATCTGGCATTTTCGTTTGATTTTAAAATGGCGGATTTTTGGTTTTTATGTCTGATATAAGACTTCCGACTTGAACGTTTGTTGGAAATTTGATTTCTTAGTTGAGAGGACCCGCAAAAATCCACAAAAATAAGTGTTAGTTTCACAGTATTTTTGCTAGATTGCATTGAAAGCCTAATTCTTAATAAGGACACTCACATATTAATTATCTGGGTAGAAGCAGTACTTAGTGTCTTTGGCACATGATCTTGAGAACATTCCTAGAGTGATGATCGAACCCAGGACCTCAGGACACAGTGGCACCCCTGTGCTTAAAGGCGCCGTCTTCAAGGTCTGAGACTATATGTATTTGTATCTCAGGAGAGGCAGGACTCTGAGCGCTGGCAGGATGAGGAGAAGGAGGCTCCAGCGCAGCCGGCACGTGCCCCACCACCGCAGCCCCCACGTGCAGCCCCACCACAGCAGCCTGCGCGTTCCCCTCCTAAACCTGCGTATGAGGAGGAGGAACAGCCTGCGTATGAGGAGCAGGAGGAGGAGCAACCCACATACGAAGACACCACTAGGGTAAGTATAGGAGACTTTTGGCTCGTCAGATTTACAATGCTAGAGTCAAATAAAAATCTGACTAACCTTTAAAAATGTGAGTCTACGAGCAAGATTAGTCTCTTGACTTTTAGATTCCAACAGATGTAAAATTCCGGAATAATCCGGAAATCCTGATTTTGAGGCTTCAGGACCAGTCGTCGTAAATCCCAGGAGTTTTTATTCAGGGGTGGGGGGTGGGTGAGGGGGTTAGGGTGGAAATGAAGTTGCAAGTTGTAATCGATCCTGTGACTAAAGACCACCTGTGAACAAAGACCACAACGACCATATCCCTTGAGTGGTCTTCATTGGCAGGTTAGACCGTCAAACTTTTATGTTGTTTTTTGCTGTTTTTTTGTGAGGTTTGAATAATGGATGTTTTGAATTGATTTTTAAATGCAATATATAGGCAAAATTAAATCAATGTGGTGTTCTGGTGGGTTGTATGGCCCTTGTTGAGTGTCTTACAGCGTATTTCACACTGCCTTGATGTTGTTTTACTGTAGGGTGATCGGAATATGCCTTATCACAATACACAAGAAAAATATAATCCACCAGATCACCACATGTGTGCAATTTCCACTCATTTTGTACATCCATATGATCAAAAACTAATAAATGGAACAAAATGAATTTATTTGAAATCGTGTAATTGATTTTATTTTTTTAAAGTAAAAAAAAATGGACATTTGGCGCAAAGAAGTGCATGAATACATCATTTCACAACATTCATTGCCTATGTGTTACAGGATAATGGCACGTGTGAACACAATTATTAACTAACAGTGTTCATTTATGCCATGTCTTAAAAAAGAAAAGAGTAATATTTATGTAACTCTGAATATTACTGACACTCTGGATTCTGAACGAACATCAAAGTAGAATGTTTTCCTAGCCATGAATATGGATACATATTTTATACTGTGAAGTACAGAATTTGTATCCAGTACCCTCTATGTTATAGTGAAAATATCCCTATTTTTAAACTATTATCAGTTCTGTAGGTATATAATTAAGTATTTTTATCTATTTTCCTATGAATAATAATAAAAGGCATGAAGATGGGTACATATTTGTGTACTTTCGTAAATGTAAAGCTTCTCTTCCTGATTGTGCTAGGATATACATTCCACATCCTGTAACACATATGTTTGGCATGCAAAGATCTATAAAAAAAGCGCTAAGGGCCATGGTGATTCTACAAACTTTAATCTACTTAGTTCAATTTCATGTGTTATAATTTATCTTCAGGATCAAGTTCATCATGTAGAACCCCAGCCAGAACCATATGAGCAGTTTGAGGAGGTAAATTAAGCCTCGTTCTCGGAAAACTGGGCTTAATGCATGTGCCTAAAGTGTACGCACAGGCTAATCAGGGATGACACTTTCCATCTGAAAGGGATTTTTGTAAATACCAGACTACCTATAAACAAAAAAAATCCATAAAAGTGGCAAAGTGCCATCCCAGATTAGCCTGTGCGGACTTGAAAATTAAATCATACAAATAATGTGCATGCCAACTGTACTTTAGCATACCTTTAAAATTCCTAAAGTTTAGGCTCTCTTACCACTCAGAGTTTATATTACAAACTTGTTACAACTGGATACATTTTACTCAATGTATTGGAGGGGGTATACATCACAATTGCAACATGGTCTCATTTGCTCATAAACATGTGTCATCTTTTGTAGCCAACGGAATATGAGATCCACCCGGCGGAGGCAGCAGCCGATGAGAAGGAGCTGGCCGAGGAGGAGAGTGATCCAGTGGACCATTCCCCTGAGACTGGGGCCTCCAGCACCACTGCTGTAGCCTTGTACGACTACCAAGCCAGTAAGTGCTTCTCAATTGGTTTTTGTCTGCTCGCGTACCCCTTTTACTTTTAAGTATACTACAATGTTCCCCAGGTACAGAAAATACGCTTAAAGGCACCTGGCCATACTCTGAGGTACTTTTTGTTCATATATTTTTCATAACCTGGGTACTTTGTAGTATACTTAAGAGTACCTGGAGTACTTTTAAGTAGTTCCTAAGCTGACATTGACAAATCAAGCGTAAGTGCCCCAGCTGCATTGAAAAACTCTGGAAATGGAATATTATGGAAATTTCTAGGTAGATTCAGGGAATTTTGCAAATAAATATTGGAATATTTTGCAATACTCTAGCTGAATTAAAGAAATTATATCTTCTCTCTTTTTCAAAAATTGGGTAAATTCTTGGATTTTTATGTCCCTATACTGGGGGACATATTGTTTTTGCCCTTGTTGGTTTTTTACAAACTTTAACATTTTGCCATAACTTAACTCGCTCAAAAGGGGACATAGTGTTTCACAAACACATCACTTGTTTTTTAATGTAAAAACAATCCCAAAAGTGCAAAAGTTAGATTCACAATTCAATAAATATTTTGTCAATATTACAATAAAATAATCATATTTTTAACTGTAACTTTGCAATTTAATATCCTTCCTAGGTTAAGAGTTAAGTAAACATACCAATATTAGGAATTAATTAGTGTGTCATTGTAATAACTAGAAGATATTTGATGCCTGAGGATTATTACATGATTAGCATACTGGTAATACTGTGATTGACTCCCTTTCAGCTGCTGAGGATGAGCTTAACTTCGATCCAGATGACATCATCACAAATATTGAAATGGTGGGTATAGCATTCTTATATAAGAGCGGTGTCATCAAAAAATGAGTCTTATGCTATATGCGACCAGCAAAGTTCCAGACCAATTAGGGCAGTCCGGTCAGGAGCTACCCTCTCCACTAATGACATAACGAAACCTTGCATGACTTTATCCCTTATAGCGCTGGAACCGGATTTTGAAGGCCTTTGCAAACAGTTTGGATGCAGATGAGACGCCACAGAACGTGGCGTCTCATCAGGATCCAAACTGTTTGCTATTCTGATAGTATTCTTTGAAAAAAAAATGGAAGAAAATGCTAATTTTAGAAATTTAGCAGACAACATTTAAGCAGACGACAAATTTCCCAGCATGCAAAGGGTTATAGCGGTCATTGTAGCTTGGAACTACTCTGGAACTACGCTGGCTGCATATTGCATTAGACCCATTTTCACATGTGGCAGCTCATATTTCTTGGTGCTGTTTGAAATTGAGCAGACTGAAACTTCAGAATAATTTAGCCCGACATCAACGTTAATGCTCAGTTATGTATACAGTAACTTTTATGGGCAAAATATACTGGATTGTGTTTCTTAAAAATCTTGTAAATTTAGGATGTCACACGATTTAGGTAGCGGTATACCTTAGGTATCATATGTTTACCAGACAGTCTTTTGCTAAAAACTGAATAATTAAACATGATACTGACCATTATGCACAGTTATGTACACAATACTAGTTTACAAAAAAAGACATTATGTAAATTTAACAAGTCTATTTTGCTCTTTAAAACTTTTGACAGTTTTAACCTTGAACTGACCGTTGTTATGCACAGTTATCGAACAACATATAAGTTTATAGGAGCAAATCTTGTGTATTTGAAAATCCCAGTTTTTCTTCAGCAATATGGTATGTGGTCCATTATAATTACTTTAATCCTTTGAGCGCTGGAACCGGATTTTGAAGGCCTTTGCAAACAGTTTGGATCCAGATGAGACGCCACAGAACGTGGCGTCTCATCAGGATCCAAACTATTTGCTATTCTGATAGTATTCTTTGAAAAAAAATCGAAGAAAATGATAATTTAAAAAATTTANCGTGTTCTGAGAAAACTGGGCAAAATGCTTGTGCGTAAAGTGTCATCCCAGATTAGCCTGTGCAGTCCGCACAGGCTAATGCGGGACGACACTTTCCGCCTAAAATAGATTTTCGCTAAGAAGAGACATCATGTAAACGAAAAATTCCATAAAAGCGGAAATTGTCGTCCCTGATTAGCCTGTGCGGACTGCACAGGCTAATCTGGGATGACAATTTACGCACAAGCATTTTGCCCAGTTTTCTCAGAACACGCCACATATTTTCTTACCGGGTAGTATATATTGTAGTATAATTGAGAGAACCCAGGGTACTTTTAATAAGCAGCGGAGCCGACAATGACCAATAGCGCCTTAGTACTCGTAAAACAGCTAACCCTGGAAAAGTGTGAGTTAAAAAAAGCAAAAAGCCAAATTAACAAATATAACATGTTGCAGATTGACGAAGGCTGGTGGCGTGGGGAATGTCATGGTCGTTCAGGACTCTTTCCCGCCAACTATGTGGAGTTGCAGCAGTGAACAGCTCTATAGCTTCATACCATTATGTTATGTAAATCACAGGCGCTTGTGACATTGTATATTTATGTCCCGTGCATGTTATAATAATAGGGTTTTTAGAGGCAATCAGAAGATTCTGTATTTGTGTTGACCTATACTAAAGAGTTAACTGGTCATTGTTTACCTTTCCTTTATTATTGTGTGTTTACGTATGGGACATAAGTAAACATTGTTACAGGTATCTGTGACACAGACCATATGAGCCTTGCTCTGGGAAAATGGGGCTTAATGCATGTGCTTAAAGTGTCAACCCTGATAAGGCTTATCACGGAAGACACTTTCTTCCTTTAAATGCAAAATTCCATAAAAGCGAAAAGTGTCATCCCTGATTAGCCTGTGCAGTCTGCGCTGGCTAATCTGGGAAAATACTTAATGCAAATGTATTAAGCCCAGTTTTCCCAGAAAGCTGCTTATATATAGCGTGTTCCAAATTGCATCCTATAGAGTCATCAGGACTTTATGTAGGCTTGGCTCTGCTGGGTTGAACATCTTATCTAAGCTGATATACATGTATAATTATGCATATGTACAAAATGTTTTTGCATCAAAAATATCTCTTACGGACTTCCTAATCATTAGATGTTTTATTCTATGGTTTTGTGTTGACATCACTTTGATAAAAAAAAAATTTTTTTTGTTGTTTCTTTCTTTAAATATCTTACATTTAGTGTAATCAGATATTAATTGTTATGTTTTCGTTCCAAAATTAATGTTTACTTTTTATTTTCACTTAACATTAAAACATTTGTTTAATATTAGAGTTACAAAATAGGTCTTTGTAATTTTCCATTGTGTTATAGTGCTATTAAATGATTATATGCACAAAATGTGAAGAGTTTTGGTTTAAAGAAGTGCTATTAAGTGATGATTTATATGCGCACAATTTTAAGTTTGTAAATTTGTATTAGTCTCTCAAATTTTTTAAATTGTGCATTGGAGACTAGAAGTGAACATGTACTTGTACTTCTGATCAAGGAGAACAAGTCTTTTTGTGGTTAAAATCTATTGGTGCTTTGATAAACTTTTTGGATCAACGCTGAATGAAAGTTTGTACGTCTTTTTATTATTTATCCTTCTGCTCTTCTTTTGACGACCATACACATATTTTGTATTTTGAAAAGTATTTATAAATAATGTTTTTTGTATACATTCAAACTTGTTCATCTTCACCTATATTTCTTACATTATGTTCATGTATAATTATACTATCTTTACTAACTTTTATTATGCATTAAGTATGGACGACATGTACGGAAAACAAATGTGGAAACAGTACTACTTTCATAAAAATACAGAAACAAGTTTCCAGAGAATGCATCATTAGATTTACAATGTTTCATGATTATATACAATATTATTCAATGATTCAAAGCATTCCAGGAGTAAGCAATAAAGCGTTTTTGTGCCTCTGTTTGAATTTATTTTTTTAGCCAGAATCTTTAGTATTTGTTTAATTATTTAATGTCAGATACAAAGTTTAATGCTCCCCCTTTTTGTTATTCACAATGTTTATACTATTGTCAATAGAAAAAAAAACTTAGCACATCATTTTTTGTATCACAAAGTGATATTGAAGATGTTCCCAGTAATTACAATGTAGGGAAAAATAATTTCCCTAATTTTCGAAATATGTATTCTTCATAACAGTATTAAACCAATTAACCTAACATCCTGGGTTATACAATCAATGTGTGTCAGTACACTGAAGCAATATAAGTAACAAATCCCCTCACAAAAGTTGTATTGTATTTAAATATAATACACCAAAAATTGCTGTTTTTTCTAAATTGATAGGAATACCAGCTGATTATTTGCGATATATTGATGCATGTGGTCTTACCAAAATATTGCAATAGATATGTCAGAACTTTGTGCTTACCATGATGGAATACATAATGGAAATTTTACATTTTATTTTATAATATGTTGCCTTATAACAAATTTGTACTGTTTATTGGCTTGTTTTTGTTTTTTTTGGCCATGCTTGATTTGTTCGGGTGGTAAACTTAATACTCCTGGGACATTATGTTTGAGGATTGCTTTGTTTACATTCGATTTTTTATTTGCTGCCAGTGCTCCATGCTCTATAATAAAATAAAATCATTATTAATAAAAACAGAAACAATGTGTTTGTTTTTTGTTATTTTGGATTCTTGCAAACTGTAGAACTACTGTATTTATGGATTTAGCCAGACCAAAAAATGCCAGGGGTGGGGGCCTGAAAAGAGACTGGTTGTTCTTTTTTGTGTACAATTTTTGGATGATAAACTTTGTAGATTGTAATTGACTGAATTGTACTGTTTCAAAATGTTGTCTGCTGAATTTCTTAAATTAGCATTTTCTTCAATTTTTATTGAAAGAATACTATCAGAATAGCAAACAGTTTGGATCCTAATGAGACGCCACGTTCTGTGGCGTCTCATCTGGATCCAAACTGTTCGAAAAGGCCTTCAAAATTCGGTTCAAGCACTGAAAGAGTTAAGTCATCCATTCATTCAGCCTGTATTTTATGAGGTGTGTTAAGTTACCAATATTA
Organism: Dreissena rostriformis; assembly: GCA_007657795.1. Taxonomy (NCBI): domain Eukaryota; kingdom Metazoa; phylum Mollusca; class Bivalvia; order Myida; family Dreissenidae; genus Dreissena; species Dreissena rostriformis. The sequence continues at coordinate 17,868 of VMBQ01003991.1, forward strand.
AAGAATATCCACATTATCCTCAATGATATTACCCAGACACAAGCTTTAATGCATGTGAAAAACTTGGACCGTACAAACCAAACAAAGTATGAATATAGAAAATAATTAAATGTGTGCACTTAATGCAATAATAGCTCACACAAGTGCATCATAGCCAGTCCATGTAGTTGTGCTATAACAAAAAGGAAGAGCAAGCAACTCTGTGGGTATTATCAAAACTTGATGGGTGATTTAAATCCCTTAAATTAGTTTGAGTGTGCTTAATGAGTTTGATTACCATTAGGTGCCCATTACATATAAGTTAACGAATCAAAGACGTACATGGATTGGTCCACCAGCAAATGCCTTATCATTACCTTTGATCTTTACTATCAGTTGAGTGAGTGTAAGAGTATAATTGCAGCATTGCGTTAATCTCCGCTGATAATGGAGCAGCAGGGTACCAGTTAATAGTCCCTTACCGGTAATTAATACACCAGATTGGGATGGATGGGGGATAAATAAAGTAAGGCACATTCAATCATAAAATAATTTCAAATGCTTATGTTCATTATTAAGTCTTTATTAAATGAGCCATCATTTGCTGCAACATTTTACAGTACATGTAGCGTTTGATCTTGATGTAAGTATATAACTCTTCCACAAACGGTTCTATATCAATCTCCATGTGCGTGATATGGCATAATATAACATTTGATATTTCGTTTATCGTTGCAGCAGTCTGCACCGTGGTATTTTATTGAGCAGAGTTCAAATTATTGACGGCACGAAGTTCTCGTTTTATCAAAACCGCACAACAAACACTGTTTAAAATCGAAAATAAGTACTGAAAATTAAGGTCTTTTAGCAACGATATATATTGCATCAATATCATATTTTGCAATATCGAATATAATAATATTACAATTGTGAAACGCGTAGGCTAAATACACATTTGTATACATGTATAATATATCTACATGCTCGCGGTACTTGATCTGTGTATCTCCGCGTTGTTTTACATAATGCCAATTGCTATCCTATCGATATAATAAATCTCTGACCATTTGTTTGGTTTATAGGATTTCGATAAATGGTATGAACAAAAGTTTTAAGCAGTTTCTTTTAATCCATGACAGCTACCGACCGACGACTTATAAAATGTGTACATATCTCCTTGACGACAGCCGCACCGGAAGTTGAAATATCGTCTGCTAGAAAAATTACTTCGCGCGAACTTCGTATTTAGTTGACTTAATTAAAGAAGTTTACAACCTCACTATCAAGACAAGTATCATATTCACTTTGACTAATAGAACATATTTACCGTGCTGTCTTTTCATGTTTGTTAACAAATACTTTCGGAACTACTTTTTATCAATCAAGAACAGGTGCTGGAATTAGTCTAAGGCACTACTTTTGGTATAGGTTACTCTAGTAAAGGACACCGGGACAAGACGGTGTCTCTAAATAGTATTTAAACTTTTTATTTGTAAAAGTGTAGCAAATATTAGACTAAAAGGATCTAAGTAGTGTAGGACCATGGCGGACGTTGATACCGACCCGGGGCCCGGGGAAAAGGAGACGAATAAGCCCCCGAGCCCCAAGCCCGACACTGAGGGGGAAGTTGCCCCTCCACTAGTGTCCACTAAGAAAGGTAGGTGACAGTGGTGTTGTATGAGGAATCATGGGCTCTGTTAGTTTTAACCTATTTATTTTAGCATGGTTGCATCGAAAGCCTAATGCTTATTAAAACGCTCTCGAGTCCGTTTCCTGGGTAGAACCAGTACTTGGTGTCTATTAGGGAGATCTTATTATGCTCCGGGTGGGGAAAGAACCCGTGACCTGTGTCACTAGGCTGACACCATATACATTACCCCATGGCAACCTTCAAAGGGTTCTGTTGCATTCTTGATATAATATTACTTGTCAGACTAGGTTCGCTAATATTTGTGGTGATTTAAGGTCACTTCCAACAGCCTTGCTGTTGGGCTAGCTCTTTAGCAACGTGGTTAAAGTGTCTGACTACCACTCTGGAGGTCGTGGGTTCAATTCCCGGCCTGAGCTCAGTATTTTCACATTAATGGCGACGAGGCAAAAAAGAACTGTGAATGCGGGGTCAATGGGTCTGAGCTGTTTAATGGTTTCCGAGAGGGCCATGCGGATGCAAGACATGCTGTAGCGGGCGTGTCTGGGCCTTGAAACATTAAAAGTGGGAGGAGTGTGGTGATTTAAGGTCACTTCCAACAGCCTTGCTGTTGGGCTAGCTCTTTAGCGACGTGGTTAAAGTGTCTGACTACCACTCTGGAGGTCGTGGGTTCAATCCCCGGCCTGAGCTCAGTATTTTCACATTATATTCATCAGCTTTTTATATCTACCATCACCAATGATAATGTCTGTAGTAATCAGCACTGTTTACTTAAGAAATAATATTTTTCTATCATGGTTTGTTGTCGAATAACCCACAGTAAGGAGTAAAGATGCGTAGGAATTAAATCACGAGTGATTTGATAACACGCATCTATACTCCTTACTGTGGGTTATTCGACAATAAACCATTATAGAAAATTATTATTTCGATTCTAACACGATTCTGCTTGATTTGGTTCAAGCTTTTGGGCGTGAACTATATTTTTCATCTGCCCTTCTTAGAACAAAGGTTACTATATAGTGACGTCTTTGAACTGTAAAAAACATATGACGTCTTTTTCATTCATAAATATTTTGCAAATGACATCACTTGCATTGAAAACAAAAATTGTAGAAACTAAATGACGTCAGGTTTATTGATGCTACTGAAAAGCTGACATGCTATAAATGTTTTCTTTATAACGTTTCCTAACAAATAACATTCTTTGTAGNTGATATTTATAAGCTAAAATATATTTACTGATTGAAATATGCATTAAAATGCTTCCAATTATTATAATGAGGAATGTTGTGCAATAAAACATGTATATCTTTTTATTAACACATTAATAACCAATGCTTTTACATCGTGTTTTTTATAAAAAAAACGCTGTTTATTTCTTAATTGATAGCATCCATATATGATAAATCTTTATACATTATTATCAGAAATATGTGACATGAACACTGTGTAGACATTTCATTAGAAACAAATACATATTTTTGTAGAATTTACCAAACTGGTAAATTTGATATATTATTAGTTATATGTAAGGTGCAGTTAAAATAGTGCTATGTATCTTAATTAAATTATTATATGAAATGAGAATACATATGTGGATTAGTAATGTATATACCGTGATATTTTTTAATATTATGTGCATACAACATTACCAGAATACAAAAAAAAACACGACCAGAAAATATGTTTATTATGTACATGGACGACAATAGTTTAATCATAAGAATGTCTGAACCAATAAAATCTCTTTACAATTAGGAGTAAAGAAATGGCAAAAGCATATTATTTTATAAAAACAAATTCTGTGTACATGTATTTAACTATAAAAAACGACTACCTTTAATGGATGTGTACAATGGGTCAGTGGTGTAAAATACTGCATGTTCTTGCATGTTTACATAATGTCTTAACAGTAACTGATCCTGTTTAACAATTAATTAACACTTGAACAATGTAACCAGTCCTGACCATGGTGTTAAGAAAATATTTATTTGAGGGTCAATCAATTCACAGTTTTAAGGCGATTGAAAGATATCTGTCTAAAAGATGTCCATGGAATATTTGTACAGGCCTGATAAAAGTTTAAACATCAAATATTGACCCAGTGCTTAATGCAAACAAATTCTTCAGCAGTTTAAAATGATTTCCAACTGGTCATATTTGATTAAACATGTAATACATGTATATAAACCGGTTGTGATTTTAACTTTGATATGACAGCTTTCAACTTGAAGAAAAAGCAGACAGTATATATTTTGATGTATAAAATTTGCATTTTCATTTCAGTTTACAAATCATGTTGCATATACAGCATGTTTGAAAGTAAATGTCTCCAGACTAAACAATGATTTGTTTTAAGCATAAGTGTTCAACAAATATACAAACAATAAATTTTATTATTCATTGACCCTTGCTCACCTCGGATAATCTGATCTCTCCAAAGTTTTGATGCCGAATTCCGTCAAACAACGGATCAGTTTGTTGTGGCCTTACGGAAATATAAACCTTCATTGCAGTACTAATTGGGTTTGTGCAATAATTGATTAGCCTTTCCAAAATTAGCCTGATAGATGTACTTGTGAACTCTTTATCAGCATAAATTATTTGCTTGAATTGTATCCTATATTCATTCATGTTTGTGTTCATGCTCATTTCGTTTATTTAATTAACTGATTCCTGTACAAAAACTTTTATATTCATCATAAAGGTATTTTTTTTGGTATGGGATTCAAATATATATTATTAAAATATTTGAATATTGGCCGAATATTTGAATCCATAATTCTGATTCAAATATTAGCTTTTATACAAGGAATGTCACGTATTCATGCATTATTATTATAAAATGTCAAATGATGGTGAGCTAAACGTGTGCACACGTTCGGCTATGTACCTCACACATTTCATTTCCAGTGCTTTTTGTAATGTAAGCTAGGTGTGAGTACTTTGTATCAGTGTAAATTTTGATAACTAATGGTATGCTATAATATTCAACAACTTGTTGCAGATGTCTCGAAGGCGGATGAGAGGAAGAAGTCAGTGGCGTCAAAGGCCCAACCACCACCTGCCAAGGTTTGTAAAAACCAAGGCCCTGTTTTATCAAAGATCTTGAAATATTTTCAATTACTGTGGATTTTTTAAGTTAACATTTTTAATAGTTTATTTGCACTTTGTTCATATGATCATCAAAGACATATTTTTTTAAAGCATGCATGATTGTTAAGTGCTCAATATTTGTCTTCGGTTATTGTTTCACATGACCTGTTCTTTCATATATTAATTGGACCCAGGGGCCCTTTCATCAATGGTCGTATGACAATCTTAATTAACGACTGAAATTTAAAAACTGAAAATATACAAGCTGTTGATAAATAGCTCCGCAAGATATAAGCCACGTGTGAGACAATGATGAAATAAATGATTATACTGGAAATTAGGAATAATATGCTTTGGTCTTTTAAAATAATGTTTCATTGAAATTGGTATCGTATGTTAAATTTGTCGTACGATGTTTGATGAAACGGCCCCCTGGTCCCTTCATATATTGGCTTCTCTAGTAATGGCTCCTTTATGTATCGGACTATTGTCCTGTCATAAATTGGACTTCAAAGTCTTCAAATTAATGGCCCCTTCATGCATTAGACTCCTGTCCCTTTGTATATTGGACTAGGGTACCCTTGACATTTGACTACCTAGTCATGGCCCCTTAACATATTGTGCTCAATGCATGTGTGAATTTCGAAGTGAGAATCCAATGTGCTAAAGGCTTTGTCACCATCTGTTAATATAATAGTCTACCTATTAAAGACCATTAATATATTGGACTGCCTAGATATTGTACTTTAATGTGTTCATCACCCAACTTATATCTCCTCCCATATTTCCAGGGTGCTGCCAAGAAGAATGTGATACTGACTGGTGAGGCCATGAAAGAGATGCAGAAACAGGCGCGGCAAGTGCGAGAGGAACGCAAGTCGCAGGTACGGCGATATTAAATGTCCTGTATGCCCCAATAATGATATCGATGGGAATTCGGCATTTTGCTATGTTACTATAACAATCAGTCATTTAAGAATTATGTTTTCGTTGAACAAACGATCGTGGACTGATATGTTTATGAGATAATATGAATTTGGTTGTTTTTGAAAAACTTCTTTTGTGGCAGTTTTTCTTACAATAGCAAAATGCCCAATGCCTTGCTTTTTATGATTTAAGCATCATGTTTTTCGTTTTGCTTATATTGTTGATGAAACAAGATTTTCTTTTTAAAATGCCTAGTGTTTGAATGACAGTTTTTGTTATGATGTGCTTTCTTTTCAAGAAGAAGCTTATTTGAGTCTTCGCCTATTTATTTTTTTTTATCTATTTTTTATATATATGCATATAATTTAAATTTGTGTGGTTCTTTTGTTCAATTGCAGTATTTTCTTTATTACTTATGTTTATTATTTTGCTTAATAGAACCAATTAATGGTAAGTGTAGAACAAGTTTGAAAAGAGAGTGTTAGTTTGTGCTGTCAGGCACTGGCTGGGTTTCGGTAGCTACTTTATGTGCGTTGGTTGTGTGTTGATTGAGTGTTTTGTTGCATACATTTGATGATATACTATTATTTAACAGAAAAATCATGACTTGCTAAAGTGTATTAATAGTAATAAGAATTTTATTCCTGGTATTAATTTCCTTCAAAGTAATAAAATAGCAAGACAAAGTTATTTTTAGGATTGAATTAAAGCAGTCTCGAGTGATGTGTGTGTTGTATGTGTGTGTATTGTTGCGTTGTTATTTGTGGTTGAGAAATATATGTTGTTCTTTTAAAATGTTGACGATATTTTTGTTGAGTGAGGTGTTCTACATGTTTGCAGTTTTGTGGATTTCTTAAAATGTTGGAACGCTTGTTCTTGTCTATAGTGTCATTAGGCTATTATCAACACATGAATTCTTTAAATAGAAGCGCTTTATGTCATGACAAAGTGTTGAACAAATATATATATATATTTATAGTCACACTATTGTCAATCTTCTTTCTCTCATAGTTTTGGAATTTTAAAGACGTCTGCTTTTTGGATAAGAGGTTCTCTTAAATTCTTAACCGTTTTAAATATGTATTTTAAGTTGAATAAGTTTACATTCTTGAACTACTGTTTCAGTCTGACTTTTTTTCTAAATGTTTGCCCTTGTAAAAATCATGCATTGCTTGTCTCGTCTGGTCTAAACCATTTATTATTTGCTCTATTGATACAGAAATAGAAAAGCTGCAGGTCTTTGGCTTAACACCAGAGTGCCAGAGAAAAGACCATTCTCTGAGTGCACTTGAATACAGGTCTCTTGGTTTAAACTGCAATTCATCATGTTGATTTTGTATTTCCCATTTGAGCGTCCTGATTAGCCATGCAGTTGATGATTGGACGGATGTATTGATTGTTAAATAGATATGCCTAAACAAATTACCCAGGGGACCAAAGTGTAGATTTTACCTGTCATTTAACAAATTGGAAATCTATAATGTTGAGTTTAATCTTGTGCAGTAATTAAGTTGACCAACTTTTTCTTCTCAATCATGCAATACTGAAGTCACGTCTGCTATGTTTGTTTTTTTCATGTTGTCAAAATAATATTAAAATATGATATTTTTTTCTCAAAGAAGGGGGGAAGGGGGAGGGGGAGGGGGGGTGGTATACTCTTCTATGTTAACAATACTTACATGTATCCTAATAAAACAAGAAAACTACTTTTTCTGAAATAAATGTGTAAATCACCTTCCAAAAACAAACTACATACAGTTGATCATTTCACTTGCCCAGTAAGGTTTTGTTTTTCCATTTTAGCATTTCATTCGTACAAGTATACAAAATTGTATTACCAGATATTGCAAAACAAAACAAAATAAATAGTTTTTTATTATATCCTTAGATTATCACGTTTGGATTTCATATCAAATGTTGGTAAAATTTATCTGAAAGAATAAAACAAATATTATCAATGAACTCCGTAATCAAAAGCTTTGTTTACGAGATATATAATGAGTATTCAGAGAGATAGCAGCTATAGGCCATGTTCAATCGTACACCACTTGAATGGACCTCTTCAAATCATCTTGAAGATTGCCACACAACCAAATCAGTAATAAGAGCTTCTTTAGTGTTTACCATTGTAAGTTCTCTTTTGATAATGATGGCAAAACTTTGCATTGAACCAGTAGTGTCATGTTTTGAAGCGAATGAAAAAATGACATGTTCCTTGTTTGTTTTGTTACGTAGAGATGATCGATCTGTATAGTGATATTACAATTTAATAATGTTACTTTAATTTTCCCAAAGGCATTATGTTTATATATATACATATTTTTACAAAAATGAAACATTTAGTGATTCAGTTTACTTGTTTAGAAATTATAGTAACATAGCATGATAGAAGTAAATATTAAAAAGCAATAGTTTTCAGTACAGAAATGATAAGGATTATAAATATATTAATAAAACAAAATAAGATTATATATTTATAAAGTTAAAAAAACAACAAACGTGTGCATTGAACTTCTATTTACCGTTATTCATGAAAGCTAAGAACTTATGATTTTGTTAAAATGTGAAATCAAATGTTATGGGGAGAACATGTTTATATGGTTTTGAGAGATTTCAAAACATATGCTTCAAGATTACCAACAGGGTGTTTTCAATAGATATTAAATGCCAGAAATAATAACTTCTATACAAAGTGTGATTCACCCTTAAGAAAGAATTTCAATTTAATATAATTTATCGTGACCTGTCTGTGTCAATACATTTTTTAATAGAAGTTAGGAAGCTTTTACTGCATTTCTTTAATGGAATTGTATTGAAATTTATTTATAATGTGTACTTGCATGGGCTTTTTTTGCAAATTTCAGTTATAGTTTTCAAAGTAAATATGGAATGATTTAAGTCAGGGATACTGGGTTTTCTGATTGTTTAATTATATTTATTAGGTTTATTTAGAGCTTTTTATTAAACATACCATTTTAAGACATAGATTTTGTAAGCAAAATGTCCAGTTTGTTTCAAAAATATATTAAGATAAAAGCAATTAAAAGTGCAGTTCATATGTAAGATTGTATAACAATTAATTAAAGGCTTTCATACATGATTTTTCAGGATGATTATCTCAAAATTGTTGTTCATTTTGTTTTATTAGGAATTAATCTTATCTGACTACAAATCAACTTAAATTTTTTTTTCTAATTTAAATACATTTACTTTTTGACTAGCACCAACATTTATTTGTTTGCTTATGCTGCTTCTCAACTATAAGATAATATTAAATACATGTAGTTATTCAAACCGTCTCACAGTTAAATTCATTTAAATTAAAAATCATATACACTTCTTATACTTCAAGTGAAAGATTCCCATATAAATATGCAGAAAAAAACACCTTAAAAAGAGACAATTAAGTCAGCATTTTTATCTGGCTTGGAATGGGACTAACCCATAGGGCCGAGTTCTGTCAATGTTTATCATAAGTAAATAAATGTCTGTGACCTTTTCTTGGGGTAAAACATTTATTAGTCAAGTGTCAATAAATGAAATTGAATTTTAAGTTTGTTGTACAAATTATACTAGGCAAGTTTGTATTGATATAAGATATAATGAACTCAGTGACTTTATTTACAAAAAATAATTCAAAATAATATTAATTAAACTTTTGTGTAATTAACCTTCATATCTACAGATTTAATGTTAAACTGTTCATACGTAATAATATTATGCATAAATTGTAAATCACAACCTGTTGAATCATTACAAATGAACTTACAAATGATTTGACTGTCACAGGAATTTCTATTGGTTGAACAAACTGCAAATATTTGTTGATTGTTCTTAATGGTCTCTTTGCCAGTGCCTGTTTTTACCGTAACATTTAGACTTTATGGCCAAAGAGATGCTTTGAAGACATATTTCTGGGTAGAACCAGTACTTTCAGTGCTCTATATGCTATTGTAGCTGCTAGATTTTCTGTCCATAAGATGGACACTGAGCAGTCAGTCTTGAACTTCTGAAGTGGTTCGCTGCTTCTGTATAGGCAATATATAGTTTTCACTTATTCTTAATTTACCCCCGCAAGTAAATGGGTCTACTGGATTCATTGGTCTGTCCATCCTTTGGTCTCTGTTCGTCTGTCTGTCTGTAAACACCAATGTGTCAGACAAAAGAACACCTATGCTTTTCAACTTACAACCTGCATAATTGCATGCATTGTTATATAATACAACAAATACAACCACCCCTGTTGTATTCTTAGAACTTAAAACTACTGTTTCAGATTTGTAGGGTTCATGTTGTGAACAGCTCTTCATAATTTCCTTTCGATTCAACCCCTGCATGGAAACAGGCTGAATTGAATGTTATATTTAATGCTGAAATGTAAAAAAAATTCAATTTAAGAAACACTGAACAATATGAATCACATCGAGTTGAATAGTTTAAGTCTCTGCTTTCAAGCCAAAATATTAATTACTGCTTATTGAAAACCATGCCAAAAGCCTTATTAATCTCCAATGTAAAGATTAGATCTTGAAATTTAAATACACTATACTGTGTTAAATTAATAAAGCAATGTTCCACAGCGTTTGATGGCGTGCCAAAGATTTTGATGATTTCAGTGTTACATTTTTTTGCCAATATTGTAGATTCATCTTTGTTCTGATCACTTATTTGTTCTCATTCAGTAATCAATAAGTATTTATCTTGATTGATCTGATCGCATAAAAAATCCCCATGCTGTCTATCATGGCTTTAAAACACTGCCCGGGCTGATTTAATGTGCGTGTTATTTCATGCTTTATAAGGTCAACTTAAAAAATTATTTTCAAAGAACTGTGCATGAGTTGTTAAAGGAGCTGTAGTTTATTATCTACATGTGTATTATCGATTAAATACATGTATTTTCAATAAGAAAAACTAATTGAGTATTATGCATAGATATATATTTCAAAGGCTGGGGAAAATATTATTTAAAAAACATGGCATAAATGCAAGCCTGTCCAAGTCCACTTTTGGGGAAAAATTTCACACACATTTAACAAATTATAGGGGTCAAACTAATCTTATAACTAGCCAAGGACCCTGATGATGATGATGCTACATAGTATAGTGTACATAATTCTTATTAAGACAAAAATGGCCCTTTGCCAGAAATATTATTCAAGAGAAGTTCAAAACCTTGCCTAACTAGTTTATACATTTATTGGGTTACTTTAATTTAAAACAGTCCCACTTATTGAAATCAAAGCTCAAATGTTTAAGCATTCTGATATGTCTTTATTGTTACAAGTATTCTCATTGGTCAAAATTGTTGCAAGCATTCTCATTGATTACTAATGTAACAAGCATTATAATTGGTCAATGTTGTTATACGCATTCTCATTGGTTAAGATCGCTACAAGCATTCACATTTTTCAATATTGTTACAACAATTTAGATTGGTTACTAAGAACTTTTTATGCCCCCAGTAGGGTGGCATATAGCAGTTGAACTGTCCGTCAGTCCGTCCGTCATTCTGTGCGTCCATCCGAAAACTTTAACATTGGTCATAACTTTTGCAATATTGAAGATACAACTTTATATTTGGCATGCATGTGTATCTCATGGAGCTGCACATTTTGAGTGGTGAAAGGTCATCCTTCAAGGTCAAAGGTCACAAAACAAAATCCAAGGGAAGTAACAAGCTTTAAAGGGAGATAATTTCTATACCTGCCAAATGATAAATAGAAATTTTATTTCAAAGCGGCGCAGTAGGGGGCATTGTGTTTCTGACAAACACATCCCTTGTTTAGTCATGGGACCTGAACTATGCACTTATTTAACCCTGGAAATGAACTTGAAATTGCCTAAATATTAGCTATTATCTTATGTAACATCACTATCCAGCAATATCAAACTAATCTGATGCCAATACGAGTCAACAATTAAGCCATCTGTGGTCACCATATAATGTCCTCTTGTGTATTAAACATGTCCTTTAATCCCGTTGTCAGACATTCCAGTTTTCAGGGTGTTCTAGTACCACCGGATAACCTCTTTGTGTGCCATTATTTGTCTGCAATACTTTCTGCTTTATCAAGGCACTCGACAGTTCGCCTCGGCTTTTGAAAGGGCATGTCGAGCCATGTTGAGATAACATTGATGTTTATAACTGGATGCCTTAAGAAATGCTTATACTATGATGACATACTCCAGACTTTCTATGTTTGGTGTATATACAGACACGTAGACGTATAGACTGTAGACGTATATGTATGTAAATGTATTGGCATGTGTAGAGGTTTGAGCGCAAAATTATTGTATCTGATCAAGAAATGTTTAGCAGATATGACACTTTCCCGCTCAGCATTCAAATTATGTAGGGCGGAAAAAAAAGTAGGGCGGCTAGACGTAGCCACAACTCTTACCATGTGTTTTTCGACACGTCTGTGATATTTATAGATATGACCTTGGCGAACTTTTAAAAAATTGTTTCAAAAGTTCTGTTAATAGCTTCAAGGTTACAGCAATATCATTATACACAAATTTTGACTGCTTTTTCCCAACATTTTATGTCCTGTCACTCGTATTTAAAATACACTACAAAGAAAAAATAAAGAATCATGTTTTAAAATCCTGAGTTACTTAAAATGGTTTTTAGCTAAAATTTAAATACCCCTTTTAGTTCTTTTCATAAGGTATTTACTCTTTTTACATGTCATTGTTTACATTTTACGTCTTCAACTTGAGTATATTCAAGTTTTTCATTTTTACATCTTGTGCGACATGAAAGATTGACAAACTTATTTATAACCTATACAAGTAGACGGCTTCCCACGATTAACACTAAATTGTATCAATCTTTTGCGATTTCCAACATGTTGAAAGCACTTGTTGTTTTAAAAACATATACACGTGTAAAAACAATATATTTCAGGTTTCAAAACTGTAACCAAATTTGAAAAATAATAATTCAAATATTATTTTGTTTCATTTTCAGGTTGATGCTCGACACAAGCACATCTTCAAACAGGTGAGAAAAAAGTTTTCTCTTTTGGTGACCTTTTCTTTTTCCAAAACCATGCATAGAGACCTTTTATTGAGTGCACTGAAAGCCACTGTGATTTTTTGCCAATTCATAGTGGAATGTTTTGACCTGCAACTATGCAAATTTGGTACGATGGTACAATAATAACTTGGAAGGAAAAGAAGGTGCTAATTTTCCGTGTTGATTTTTATGCCCCTGAAGGTGGTCATATAGTGATCGCACTATCCGTCTGTCTGTCCGTCCGTCTGAAATTCTGTCACACTTTGTGTTTATGTTTTGCGTTTAGGTTACGAAAAATGTGGAAAAGGGGGGCATATGTCTTCATTTGGTGACAAGCCTTGTTTAGTCAACAGGTTTATGGTCAAGGTCACAGGATCTTGTCATTGTAAATTTAGTTTTGCCCAATGTCTTGAGAATGCTTTGACCCACAATCATCTTAATTGGTATGCTTGCTACTTGGGTGGGAGGAATGACACCTTTTGACTTAAGTTAAACAGGTCACAGGTCAAGGTGACTTGGGCTCGTAACATGTTATAGTGGTTACTTTGGTGGGATAGAATTGATTTGATTATTGAGGTCACCAGGTCAAAGGTCAAGGCCACTTGAGCTTATATTTTGTAATTGGTTTTCACACAATATTGAAAGAATATTGAGAGAATGTTAAAGGTCAAAGCTAAAGATCGCATGTGCTTGTAACATTAATATTGTTTCCACACAATATCTAGATACTGCTTAGGATCATATAAATTAGTATGCAGGTTGGTCTTGACAAAGTACAACCCCTACTGATTTTCAAATCAAATGTCAAGGTCACAGGGTTGACTTTGCTGCAAATTGGAGGTCATACATTTTTACAAATTGAATTTAGCAGATAATGTTATTATATGTTTGATACATTCCCATTCTAGATATGCACTTTTATAATATTAATTAACCAACTTTTGAAGCTAAAATGTTTGTAAAGTGAAATCTGTGGGCTAAAAATAGCTCGGACTCAAACATGTTACATTTATTGAAAGATATTCAGACTTTAATGAGGCTAAAAATGAGGCTAAAAATAGCTGGTACTCAAACATGTGATTTTTCATTTAATTTGTCCAGACTTTAATGATTCCCATATATTTCAGGTGGGAGATTGCCTGGGACTGGATGATGCACAGGTGGAGGACCACATCCTGTCTGATGAGCAGGTAAAGGCTTTCACTCACATGTTTAGTACCCCATGCAAGGAACAAGGGGGCTTTACTCCGTTCACCATGACGTCTGTCCGTCATTCTATTTAGTTTTTATTAGTCTGGATTGAACACAATGAACAGTGCTTAAGTTATGCCCCTTTTGATCTTAGATTTTCTATAAGATGTTTGTTACAATATGCTTCATATTACTATATGTACATGTGACATCATGAGTATACGTCACTTTACTGTAAAAATCTCTAGTAAATTGTCATTTTCTGTTTAATCATATATTATATAACAAAAATTAAACAAATTCTTACTCATAACTTTAAGGGCCTATTAATCATATGTTTATGAAGAAGATATACCATTTTCTTCTGAGGTAGAACATCATTATGTGTTATTTTGGTTGCCCCAGTTTTGCAGTGAAGTTTAGCTCAAGAGTTTAATACCTCTTAGCCTTTCATTGCACATACAAAGCTTTGTTAGGGCTTTTAGAGTGCAGTGAATAATGTTCTTTCATATCCAATATAAGAGCTTTAATAACTACTCTTGAAAGGCCATTGGCTTTCTTAATGCATTAGGTTGTCATTGAATGAACTGGCAATGAAGTCAGATCTGGGTGCATTAACACTTGTATTCTAAAATCGTCTTTCAGAAAACAAATATTAATTTGTACAAAAAAAAAAAAAAAATCCCCATCTTACACAACCTACCATCTGCCTTGTGTGATACATGCCGAAGGTTTGGTGAAAATAAAATGTTATTTTATTTAGCTACATTTTACATATTTAAAATAGGACTGATCCTTTATATAAAAGAAACACCTGCCATTACTAGTGTTTAGATCTGCTGATTAGAACCAAATATTGATTAAAAATTGAATACATAGGTAAATTTACATCAATGCATAAGCTTATTTTGGTGAAGAAATAAAAATTAATATTAATAAAATATATATACACACGAAAAAGACAAGAGAACTTTATAGATAAGCGTCTAAACTTTCTATCCAAATGTAAGTTTGTTCATATACCTTGTTAAAAAAAATCAGTTTCAGATAACATTTATTGTCACAATCAAGGCAAAAATAATATTGGCTGTGGTAAATACATGTACATGATATAATAAGTTATTGATATTGAAGTAGCCTCTTACCAAATCTTGCCCATTTGATCATTTACAATCTTTTTTTCATGCACTCTTGAACAATTTATCAAACATAAATCAATAAGCTACACACACTGCACCATAGATACATTGTAAATATAGTTACAGCTAATCTCCTTAAGGTAATCTGTTACAAATTGTAAAGAAGTTGTGGATTAATTATTGTGAGGGTAAATCAGTTTGTTACATGGAACGGGTTACATGTAACCCAATACAAACTACGATTTAACCTTCGTCTGTTGACCTTCCAAAATGCACAGGGCTTATTAACTTGCCAAAAATTAACTGAATGATTCCAAAACTAAAAGATAATATTTAACATGTGTTAAACAGACTTAAGACCAGTTTTGTTCTGATAGCAAGTAATTTCACACTGGGCTTATTAACTTGCCAATAATAAACTGAATAATTCCAAAACCAAACAATGATATTGAATATTGTTTTTTGTACAGATTTAAGACCAGTTTTCGTCTGATTTCTACTCATAATTATTTCCGAAATGTCTGTTTGCTTTAAGTCTGGGACAAGTTATTGTTGTTTTAATGAGTTACAATTCAGTGGGTGTTATGCTGTCACAGTTAGAAGACACTTGAATATGAAAAGCTGCCATATAAAGAAGACAACTTGCCTTGGTTAAGCAAATATGTTCATTCTTCGGGGTGCATTCCGGAATGTTTTGGGCACTTGACGACTGTTTTGTGCACTTATGAGTGCGGGTGAGACGTCACGAGTAAGAGGTGTTATTTGCAATGGCCTGTGTTTACTCCAAATTTCATGTTTGCAGAGTGCAAATAATGTGTAGTTCCTATATTTTGTAATGTTAAATAAGTTGAAAGATTTATAAAAAAATAGACTAAACATGTTTTTTTCCCAACGTTTGAATGGCTATGGTGGGTTATATTCAGGGAGATTTTTTTTCCCCGTGCGTCCTGCATATTACATGCAATAAAATCACACACAAAAACACATTGTTTCTAATCATAAGCCTGGCGGGCATGCATAGTTCATGTACTGAGATCTAAAAAGGTTAAGAAAAAGAAATAAACAAAGAGTCGAAATTAAAGTGGATAATTGGTAGAACATTGGCAGGTGCATTGTTCAATTTTTAAAATTCTGTGATGTATAGCGCTTCATATACACTGTTTTCCTGATTAAAGAAACAATATTGTCCAATTATTTACAAACAAACTTTATATGAATATACATAATCAAGAACAGCAGAGTATTTTCCATCGTTCAAAATTCAGAACAAAATTTTAAGTTGATTTAAGTGGGATTGTTATGTGTCTTTCAAAACAAATTTTCTTCAGATTGGTATTTCTCTTTATCTACTTAAGTTCAAACTATGATATTATCCTTGGAAGAAGCCTTTGTCAGTTGATTTGTTATTTACACAAGGATCTATTTCACAAATACAAAAATAAACTTGTCCCACATTTTCTGTAAATATTGGTTTGGTCTCATATCTTTTGATTGATACCTATAAAGCAGAAGTTTACATTCATATTTTCCACAGATGTTCAAATACCATGTATGTTATTAGACGTGACCTTTGTTCCACCCTCAGAGAAGCATGATGTCAAACCCCATTGGAAACAGAATTATAACATTTAATCAGAATTAAATAAAGTCATCCAAAGTAGCTTTTTTTAAACCTCAGCACCCTTAAAAGAAAAAAAATTAACAGACATCTAATTACTACAATACAGTAAACATGTATTTAATTTGAAGTTTTGGCAATGTTTTGCACTGTATAAAAATACTGTATTATTCCTTTTTATGAATTTTCGTCATGAATGTTCGAAGGTTCGTCAACCAAGGAACAAAAAATCCTTCAAATTATTTTACATATTGCAATATTGTTTCAGTTTGAGCTGTTTGAGCGGTTCTTTGCCCTGGACGGGCACCGGAAGTTGATGTTCTTCTACCAGGACGTGCAGAAGTCGGGAACCGGAAACCCCACCAAGAAACTCTTCCTCACCACTGGGGACACTGAGGTAGGCAGGGATTGCGAAGGGGATGAAAGTATTTGTTGTTTATATAATGTATATTTATATCATGTAACTTAAATTCACCTGAACCCCATTCACTCTGTTAATTACCCACAAACTTGCTTGTCACTCACTTACACACACACACATGCGCGCATACTCTCTCACAACTCAACATTTCCCACACACTTACTCAAGACTCACTTGCTTATACACACGCATACACTTGCTCATTTACTCACTCTGTCATTCACCCATAAACTAGCTTGTCTCTATTGCTCACTTACTCAATATTTCCTTGCTCACTCACTCTACCTTTCTGGCACACTTTCTTAAAGGCTTGCTCATTATCTCATTTTCACTTTCTCTTTAACCCTTTCCCGCTCAGGAGCAAAGTGTAATGGGTTTTGCAACCAGCATAAAACCGGAACAGCCTGCGAATAACTCGCAGTCTGTTCAGGTTTTATGCTGTTTGCTGCTCATCAGTATCTGAGGGTTGGAGATGAAGCCTTTAAAATTTGAATCTAGTAAGAGAGGTCCTCAATTTTAATTGATTTTTAAGGGACTACAAATTGTCAAAATGCGTATCTGAGTGGTAAAGGTTTAAGATTCTGCACAATGTACTTGCAATCTAAATCTTATGCATAACTGGATTTAGCTATAAAAAAAAATAGTAATCTGTATAATAATACAAATGAACTGTTTCTTCGCTATTCTGCAATATGCATTGGAGATTGATTTCCATAATTGTTCTTAGAAAAATCCTATCCCTTACAGTAACAGTTGTCATGATAAGAACAAACAATAACAAGGAAACATGGCAAACATAACATGCAAACGTTACCGCTAACCATATCGCTAACCATATCGACAAATACATAAAATGACATTTTGCCTATGACATTTATTTCTAACAAACCGCTCATATCATAAATTTAAGCGGATATGAAATACTTTGGCCCACATATTGCGCATTTAATCCAGTCTAGCTGGCATCTATTGATTGAACATAAAAATAAAAACAATCAGACAAATGTCTTGCTGCTTGTTGTGAGTGTTTTTTCCAAAGGACCGCTGTGCATTCATTATTCATTGCTAAATGAGGGCTTAATTATACGGAACATTGATTAGTGTTAGTCTTTTTTGTTACCGCTTTTCTCGGGTAATTTGAAGCAATTTGAGCCCAGAAACGCTGGGAAAGTTAATTTTGAACTGGGTTCCATGAGCGCTCAATGATAATTAAAAAAACAAAAACAAGTTTATTGATACGAGGATTGGCATGAAAGTTCCACTTTTAATTGCTTAGGTATTGACTAAAGGATCTCTTACATATTGATTCTGTTTGATGGTGAACAATTGTGACATTTATGATAGATGGTTTTGTTTTCCAGAAATTTGATTCACTTAATTATGCAAACTGCAGATGCTCATTTTAGTATGAAACTTCAATATTTGTTCACATAACATTAGAAATTCATTGTTTGCAATAAATGACAAAGTATATTTAGTACAAAATAAAAGCTCATAATTTATTTATTTACACTGTGTTTACTTGTAAAATATAAAATTAATAAGAAGTCAGGATTTGAATTTGTTTTCTTCAATTTTCAATTTTCTCTTTATATTAAAAATAACAAATCTGACTCCTTTCTTATGTAAACATAGTCTTACTGGTGCACTTTACATATAAAGTTCATTCTTTATAAGTTTTCTTTACAAGAAATGATAATCCTGTAATTCAACTCAGCAAAAAAGATATCACGTTCATATTCATTACTTTTCTTTATGTGGCTGATAACAAAAAAAACCTGTTTTCACAAAGTACAGTGGGTGTATCACACAGTTTATAGAAACTTTACTTTTGTATTTGCATTTTAAATTCTACGGTCTACCTTTACAAAAATGGCATGAGCAATGAGGTAATGGTTTAGGAAACTGTTTGAGTTCGTCATAAATCCCCTCCTTGTGTTTTGAAATTAATCCCATGGTTGAGTACATAAACAAAATTTAATGGCTTCCTCTTTATCAAATAACATAAATGTTTTATAGATAATCAATACATAAGATCAAGTATTTTATGACTGTCTGGAATAAAGAAGAAAAGGCCATTAAACCTTTAAGCGCTGGAACCGAATTTTAAAGGCCTTTGCAAACAGTTTGGATCCAGATGAGACGCCACAGAACGTTGCGTCTCATCCGGATCCAAACTTTTTGCTATTCTGATAGTATTCTTTGAAAAAAAATCGAAGAAAATGCTGATTTTAGAAATTTAGCAGACAACATTTTAGCAGACGACAAATATCCCAGCATGCAAAGGGTTAAGTGTCTGTTTATATTGACAGTGTTCATTATAGAGTCCAGGTTGCGCAATAATAATTTCAAGTTTGTAAGCACTGTCCACAATAGTTTAGTTGTCAATAATAAAGATAATGATTACAATTCCCTTATCAAATACAAAAGTCAAAGGAAATGTTAGTGGGGTAAATCAGATAATGAGTATTTAAATGTAAGTTCCTCTTTCATGCAACAAACATGAGCACTTATTAATACAATGCAGAAAGTGAAATGTTGTCACGGGTGTGTGAATGTTTTTTGTACCAGGTCATTCTGCCAGAAGGCAAACACAAACACTAAGACAGATTGAAATCGATAAGTAATTTACAATAACATTAAAGAGATTTAAATGCTTGTTAATACAATGGAAAATTGTGACTTATGCTTCATTTCCCAATGGCTTTTGTGCTGTACTTTAAAAGTCCCACGTTAAAAAAATGTGGTAGTATTTCATGTCAGTTTTGTCAACACATAAACCTTATATTCAATGATTTGGAGATCTCCAGTCTTATGTGTTTTAGCCTGCAGATTTTAACCTACTTCAATGTTCCAAATCTTATATTTTAGTCTTATTTTTGAGGTTTGTATCTTATAAAAGTGCTACAAAATGCTGGCATGTTGTAAAAACATAAACAAATATGACAAATATTGTTTGAGCCGCATGTTGCAAAAATTCCATATGTGGCCAGTGTAGCTCCAGTCAAGCTTTTATGGAAGTTTTCATTTAAAGGAAGTCTCTTATAACAAAAATCCAGTCTAGACAGAAAGTGTTGTCTAGATAAGCCTGTGGGGACTCCAGTTGCTTATTTGGGAAATACTTATCGGTGTGAATTAAGCCCCTTTTTCCCAGAGCACAGCTCATATTATTTTAACCCTTTGCATGCTGGGAAATTTGTCGTCTGCTAAAATGTTGTCTGCTGAATTTCTAAAATTAGCATTTTCTTCAAATTTTTTCCAAAGAATACTATCAGAATAGCAAACAGTTTGTATCCTGATGAGACGCCACGTTCTGTGGCGTCTCATCTGGATCCAAACTGTTTGCAAAGGCCTTCAAAATCCGGTTCCAGCGCTCAAAGGGTTATGGTGCAGCAGATCAATCCAGTCAAAAATAGAGTGTGCTAATATATCAACTAACCCATAACAAAAATTTTTAAATTGTATGTGAGCAGGGTTTGCGCGGCATGTGTCTGTACTTCCTGCGTACAACCAACAAGGCCATCACCCCCGCCAACATCGGTAACGAGGTGAACTTCGGCATGATGGACTGCAGCAGCGGCAAGATCCTGAAAGGTCTCGAGCGCCATTTCTCCAACATCGTCTTGCCCTCTCTGCGCTCTTTGGAGGTATGCAATCTGTGGAGAGTTCTCTTTTAATGAGATTGTGATTAATTTAGTTTAAACCTATTTATTTTAGCGTGATTGCATCAAAAGCCTAAGGCTTATTGAAATGCTCTCAAGTCCATTTCCTGGGTAGAACCAGTACCGGTATTTGGTGTCTTTTGGGATAGGTGGGTACCATATCCACTACGCAACGATGACCTTGTTATTAGAAAGTTATTAACAAATTTTGTTGATTTATTATTATAATATTGTTGATCTTTAAAAATATGAATGAATTTAAGTGCATAGATATACAATTTTTATGAAACTATTATCATGACACAATATAATTAGGATGATACATTTTCCCAGAATTTGTTTGGTAAAGAATGCAAAAAAATTGTGAAAGGAATTAAGATCCCTTTTAACAATAAGAAAAGTAGAAAATAAACATTGCAAATAAGTTATTTGCTTTTGAATATTTCTGAAAAAAGCCTTGCAAGGATATTATTCACTTTTAGATGAAGGTGTAGTTATCCCCCTCCAAAGGCGGAGGGATATTGTTTTGGAGTTGTCCGTCCGTCCGTCCTTCCGTCCGTCCGGCACTTTTGTGTCCGGAGCCATATCTTTGAAGTGCTTTGGGGGATTTCATTGAAACTTGGTATGAGTATATATATCGATAAGAGGATGATGCACGCCAAGTTGCATTGTACACCATCTGTTAATAACGAAGTTATGGCCCTTTGTATATATTCTGTGTCAATGCAGCATGTGGGGGTATACCTCACGTCTGTGACAAAGCTCTAGTTTGGTGGGGGATATCAATTTAACAAATTTGCTTGTTTTATTGATTTCACAAGAAAACAGCAAAAAGTAAACATATTTATAACGCATTAACAGCAATTAGATGACATTTAAATAGAACTGTTTTAACACATCATGCTTTTTCAGCAATGGGGGGACATTGACAACGGCAAGGGCAACAACGTTCAAATCGAGGATTTCCTCGAGCAACTGGAGAAGTTCATCAACAACCTGATGAACGCGCTCACCAACATGGAGGGGCAGATCACTCTGGAGGAGAACGGCATCGGCACGGTGATAGACCATATTGAGACCCCTGCCGACTATCAGTCTGTCGGTGAGTTGCAAGGGGAGGGGCTTGAGTGTGTATGGAGGGGTGGGGGAATGATGTTCATGCATCCACATTACAATAATTATTACATCATTGATTTTTGTGTGCTTTTTTCTGATAGTTTTCACGTTTATTTTAAAATTTAAGACAGAAAATGATTAAGGAAATAGAATTCCAGTTAAGTGTTCACAATACAAGATCAATTTATTTACTTAGCATGAAAATAATGGAGTTAATAAAATACTAGGTAAATAACTTGGTAAGTGTTGAAAACGATCAAATGTATTAGATAAGCACCTAAGTTTGCTAGTGGTCGCCTTTCAAAATAAACGTAAATGTCTTCAGTGCTTACCTATAGCTTTCCTCAATAGATGTTCAGATATGTTCTAGGTTACAATATACTAAATAATTGAGTCATGAAGGGCTATACTCTCTTAAAAAAACATCCTATTTTACTCAAAAGCATGTTTTATTCTTAAGACGGTTGTTCTGGTTTAAACGTTTGGTGATATTGATAGGGTAAGCATAGGTGTTCACTACTTAATCCCTGAAATATGATAAAGTTAGAGATTTAAGTACAAAATGGCACTGAAAAAGGTTACAATCCACTAGAAAACGGCCGAAAAAAAGAAGGTTAAAAAACAGTCCATTTTGATTTGTGTCAAACTCTTTCTTGCTTTGAACATGACATATCTTTTTTATTGCTTAAATCGATTCAGCTTAGAATGCCCTTTAAGAAAAGGTATGGTTATGGGGGTCTCTATGTGCAAAATGTTGCATTTATTTTCGCTTAAAGTTGTCGCTTTTACATTGAATTATATAGGAAAAACATTAAGTATATTGTGACCTTCTATTTCCCATTGCAGCCAGTAACTCTGACTACCTGGAGAAGCTTGAAGGCCTGTGCGACCAGTGGTCACGCCAGATAGAGCAGGTGCTTGCTGAGAGCGAGCAGATGAGACGGGAGGCAGATGACATTGGGCCCACCGCTGAGCTCACCTACTGGAAGTCCAGAATGGCCAAGTTCAACAAGTAGGTCAAAGACTTTTGTTGAGAAATCATGTAAATTTGTTTACAGAAAGTAAGCAGTAGAATTCAATTGGTTTTTATGGAAACCAATTGTAAGTGTTTTTTCATAAGAAGGTTGAAGACATTTGTTGAGGAATTTTGTAAATTTGTTGCCAAATAGTTGTCAGTAGAATGTCATTGGTTATTATGATGAAATAAAATATACCATACAATCATGCTACTTTTGTTAATTTTATTTTCTTGAATTCTAGACATATATTGGCCTTTGCCTTCATCAGTAGTATTAATATAAACATATTTGCTAATAAAGGAAGCAACTCTTTTATGTGTTTGTTTGTTTTCTAATTAAAAGCAAGCTGTTTTTTGTCTATATATTTCCATTAACAATAAGAGAATAAGTCACACAAATAAAGAAGAAATTTCATACTCTGTAAATAATGTGTAGGGGATTGTCATATTTGTAGCTTTTTGGAAATAGTTTATTGCTTTGTAGCCAGCCTTATGTTAAATATGAAGCCTCCTGTGAGTAAAACTTCACTGGTTTGTACTGCACTGCAGTAAGGAACAATTTACTATTTTGTAACCTCCCGCAAATAATGATTCATTGGTTTGTAGCCTCCTGGAGCAGATGAAGAGTCCACGTGTGAAGGCTGTCCTTGGAGTGCTGCAGGTGGCCAAGTCCAAGTCGCTAAGGCGATGGAAGGAGCTGGTAAGTCAAGCGTATCTTTTGTATGTTTGAATGCTTGTTCTTACAGTCATGCAAACATTTTTTCTAAGAATAAAACTTGTTTCATTCTATTTTCTTTTATATAACTACTGCATCAGTTTATATAATACACATTCTAATAAGCAATTGTTTTAAAAGAAAAGCAGAAGTTAGCCTACTTATTTTGTTAAACATGTTTGGTTATAGTAGTTGCAAATTGAAGTAATCTTCGGTTATGTTTACGTTTTCAATCTATTGGGTTGACAGATAGTTTCTATCCAAAATATCAGTAGGTACAAATGTACCACAGACATGGGCACATTGTATGTAACATTTAGATTGTTTTATTGTTCAGGATGGCTACATCACTGACTATGCCAACGAGGCTAAGGACAATGTCAAGTACCTGTACACTCTGGACAAGTTCTTCGGACCTCTCGTCAAGTGCACCCCGGTACGTGTTCATTTCTTGTATTAGCAGACACACACTTGGTTTCAATAATGTGACATGGATGAAACAAATATATAGTTTATGTTCAATTTTGAATGCAGTATGATTATTCAAAGTATGTAGCCTTTAATGCAATTTCTTTAGTGGTTTGAAAAAAGGACTTATTATAGTAAGCATGGCTGATATCTTATCAAGAAACATTGCTGAACAAGTAGCTTACAAAATGGACAATTATTCCCTGCTTGAACATAAGGTTTTTGTATGTGTCTTCAAGAACATAAAACACATGAACAGATTTTATGCCATGCCAATTTTAGTGATTTTTCAAAATTTCTTGTCATAGCCATGAAAGATAAATATTTAGATTTTTAGATAGATGCCAATTAAACCCATTCTGCTGGCCTTCATCATAAATCACATTCCCATTTTTATTCTGATTCTTAAAGCCTTTTCAAGGGTAATTCTTCAAGCCTCCATCTTCAAGCACATTCTCAATTAAATTCCCATTTTTCAGGCCTCGATGATAGAGCACATTCCGAGCCTGATGAATGCAATCCGTATGATCTACAGTATCTCGCAGTACTACAACACGTCTGAGCGCATGACCTCGCTCTTCGTCAAGGTCACTAACCAGATGATCACCACGTGCAAGAACTACATCATGAATGATGTTACCAAGATATGGGAGCATCAGAGGTACAAAGAAAAAAATAAAAAAAATCAGTTTTAGACAGTTTTTGATTGTATTGTCTTAAACAACCCACGTAATTATGTGAAATATCATATATAAAAATTTAGAATAATATAAATTAAGAAGGAAAGATGTTTTGTTAAGTTTTTAACAATATTGTATATTAGCTTCATATTGAACTAACCAAGAAATTCTGTGAAATGTGGCACATGTTATTAAGGGAAAAAAATAAAGAAAGAATGAAAGCCATATTGTTAATTAACTATAAAAAAATTGATAGGTAAATTAAAATAATAGAAAAATCATTAAGTGCTGCTGGCTCCAGTCACTTAATTATCCTATGGGTCTCATAAAATTATATTCTGAAATTAAACTTAATAAAAGACCTCGGATGTTTATATACGCAAAGAAAAAGCATAATTATGGGGGATATAATATAATGAAATAGAATTTTTATGCCCCCGAAGGTGGGCATATAGTGATCGCACTGTCTGTCTGTCTGTCCGTTTGAAATTCCGACACTTTTTGCGTTTAGGTTTCGAAAAATGTGGAAAAACACTTTGCGTTTATGTTTAGAAAAATGTGGAAAAAGGGGGCATTTGTCATCCTATGGTGACAAGCCTTGTTTTATTATGGCATTATTGCACATTGGAGACGCTGACCCTATACTTTTAAGTGTTATAATACCCCTATCCAATAACACTTCTAAACTATTTCTGTCCGAAAAGCCTCGGGTTTTGCTACGCAATATAAGCCTTGTGTGATATCACCTGATAGCAAAAGTCCCCAACCATGCACACAGAAGAAGAAGAAGCTTAACTATGCTAGGCAGATATTAAATGATAATCTACGTTTGGATAAAACAGAATTGTCTTTAACAAACGTATTATGTAGGATATAATATTACGCAATAGTGCCCGCTTACTATTCTGGGCATTACACTGTTTTAATTGGCCCGCTAAGTTAATCATGTGAAATTAATCTAAATAACAAATCTTAGACGTTTATATACACATATAAGAAGCTTAACTATGTAAGGCAAATATTTAATGATGATCTACGTTTGTTCAGACCGGTTGTTCTGAAGCGTCTAAACGAGTGCATGCAGCTGAATGAGGAGTACCAGAAACAGTTCCAGAAGACCAAGGAGCGACTCAAGGAAAACCCCAATGAGAAACAGTTCGAGTTCAGGTAAGGTTGCTTTAACCCTTTGAGCGCTGGAACCGGATTTTAAAGGCCTTCGCAAACAGTTTGGATCCAGATGAGACGCCACAGAACATGGCGTCTCATCAGGATCCAAACTGTTTGCTATTTTGATAGTATTCTTTGAAAAAAAATCAAAGAAAATGCGTATTTAAGAAATTTATCAGACAACATTTTAGCAGACGAAAAATTTCCCAGCATGCAAAGGGTTAACCCTTTACCTCTCAGATACTCATTTAGACGCATTTGTAGTGCCTTAGAAAATCAAGTTCAATTTAAGACCTTTCTCACTGGATTCAATTTTTAAAGGCTTCATTTACAACCCTGAGATAATGATGAGCAGCAAACAGCTCACAACCGGAACAGACTGCGAGTTACTGCAGGCTGTTCTGGTTTTAACCAGGTTGCATTTAGCTATTTACACTTTGCTTTTGTATATTGTGCAAGTGCATTTGCAGTAAATTTTCATGAGTTTTAAGAAAAGAAAGCGTGTAAGTTTCACTTGGACCTTATGTTTGAAGTTGAAGCATGCAGTTTGGTAAAAGTACAGTAATGACTTGAAGAGTTGAAAGATATATTCAGTGCTAAAAGATTTTAAAAGAAGGGAAATTTTGTATCTGAAAATTATTGTCTTTCCTTTTGTATGTATATACAGTTAAATTATATTGTTGTTGATTTTGCTACATTAAAATCTTTATTACATAATTAATCATGTCAAAACTAAGTTTTGGCTGTTTAATAATGTTAAACAGAGGTTTTTCTGACCATTTTGTGGAAATTACTAAATTGGAAAGTATTATTGCTTAATTAATAACTTTTGAATAATTATGAATGAAACTTACATAGAACAGAAAATATTAATCATAAAGATATCAATTAAAATTAATGGATATAACAACTTTAAGCTCTTTTTCTGTATTTAATGCTCTATTTCCATCTGAAACTAAAACCATCAATTCAAATTTTTTGGAATAGATTTGGGGTAAAATTTGCTGTTGGGAATATAACAGAATAAAGGCTATACAATCAGTCAAAAAAATCTCTGATAAATCAGTAGGCCTTTGCACTTCATGAATCGATGCTTATCATATAAACATCCATTTGACAGTGAGAACTACATTTTCGGCAAGTTCGATACGTTCTGCAAGCGTCTGGAGCGCATTGCGGACATGATCAACACGATCGAGAATTTCGCAAGCCTCGGAGATGTGAAGATTGAA
Organism: Dreissena rostriformis; assembly: GCA_007657795.1. Lineage (NCBI taxonomy): Eukaryota > Metazoa > Mollusca > Bivalvia > Myida > Dreissenidae > Dreissena > Dreissena rostriformis. The sequence continues at coordinate 44,972 of VMBQ01003991.1, forward strand.
GGCATCGATGTGATCGCTGTCAAGTACAAGACTATCGTTGACAACGCCAGGAAGAAGAACTATGATATTCTGGATCACAGGAAGGCTGAGGTGAATAACAAATTTATATTAGCTCGTAAAGCCTGCTCTCAGCTTTTAATGTATTTTTTGTTTAAAGGAAGTCTCTTCTAAGCAAAAATCAAGTTTAGGTGGAGAGTGTTGTCCCTGATTAGTCTGTGTGCAGACTGCAGAGGCTTATCTTGAATAACACTTTACACACATGCATTAAGCCCCGATTTCCCATATCTTATGCTGAAATATTGCAGTTGTGGTGTAGTGGATATGGTGTCCGCCTAGCGACCAGGAGGTCACGGGTTTGATCCCCACTGTGGGGGCGTTCTTAAGATCTCCCCCATAGACACCAAGTACTGGTTCTAGTCCCAGTATACGGACTTTAGAGCATTTCAAATAAGCCTTAGGCTTTCCATTCAATCGAGCTAAAATAAATAGGTTAAAACTAAATATTTCACTTGTTTATTTAATGTTCCAGTTTGACAATGACTATCAGGAGTTCCGTACCCAGATTGAGTTCATGCGAGGTCAGCTGCAGAGCTTCATGGACACCTGGTTCCAGAGGCCTCTCACGGTAACCATGGAAACCACTGGCATCACTTGAAGCCTATTATATTTGAATTGTCCTCACTCTGTTCTCACTAAGTAGCTTTGTTTTATAATTCTGTTTTAAATCTACTGTCATGTTAGCGAATTATGATATTAATTTTATAATAGTCTTTATAAGCAAAACATAAATCAAAATGGTAAATTTTATAGAACTGAGCTCAAACATTATAGAAATATTTATTACAAAAGAAAGCATTCATATCTTTTCTGATTTCAAAGCTTTTGAATTTTTTTTAAATATATTTAAGATATGAACACGCTGAAATGTGTTTTTCAATTAAATCTTAATATGAAGTTGTAGAAAAGGGTCCCTTATTAACTAAGATTCTTAAAAACTTAAAAAATTCCTTAAATTCGTAAAATTCCATAACTCCCTGGCTATATTCCATTCATGTCTTTTTACAATATTTTGTTTTTCAGTAAGTTAATATCACTTAAATCTAAATATTTTATCCTATTGTATGCAGACAAAACTGGATTGCATAATGCAAATTTGCCACAGAAAAATAGAACCTAAGTTAAGATTTTTCATGGGAGCTTTGTGAATACGGGCCCTGATTATAAAGTTCAATGTTCTGTTTGTTTTCACCTTTGTATGGCATTTTCAGACCGAGAAGGCAATAGAGCTGCTGAACAAGTTTGAGGCAATCACCGGCTCGAACCTCGACATCAACGAGAAGTACACAAAGGTCATGGTCAACTATGGTCGCGACCTCGAGTCCATCCGGAAGCTCTACCAGAAGTTCAAGCAGGATCCAATAATTCCGCGGAACCTCCCTCCGGTCGCGGGTAAGATCGCATGGGCTCGCCAGCTGTACCGGAAGATTGAGGATCCAATGAAGGCATTCAAGACAAAGCCGGCGATCTTGAAGACGGCCGAGGCGAAGAAGATCGTGAGGAATTACAACAAGATGGCAGGGGTACTCATGGAGTATGAGGTGAGAGTTTGGTGCTTAAAGTTCAACTTTAAGGTCGCTGTGGCATAGTGGATATGGTGTACGCCTAGCGACTGTATGGTCAAGGGTTCGATTCCACTATGGAAGCGTTCTTTAGATCCCCCAAATAGACACCAAATATTCGCTCTACCCAGGAAATGGACTTGTTTCAATAAGCTTTTGGCTTACAATGCAATGGAGCTAAATTAAATAGGTTTAAAACTATTTTTGACACCATCTGACTTCACACCCACAAAACACATGCTGCTGGAAAACTGAGACAAAAACTCTAAATGATGACTGATGTATCATTTTGTATTGGCATTGTATAATGTAATACTGAATGTTAGTGTATAAAATCTTCTACGGCATGTAAAAACATGTTTGGTGTGTCAGTATTTACCAGAACATTGACCAATGAAAGAGAGGAAAAAAAGGTTGGACACATTTTAAAAGGGTGGGGCATGAAATCTAAGCACATATTTTTAAAGGGTTGGGCATAAAAATGATACTTGACCCCCCCCGCACCCCGGCCTTTCCTCTCAAGCTAAATCCCAACATATAATTGTAAAGCACCTCTAAGCCACTGCCCAATATTAGCCTTGCTCTATGAAAACCGGACTAACCCTTTGCATGCTGGGAAATTTGTCGTCTGCTAAAATGTTGTCTGCTAAATTTCTAAAATTAGTATTTTCTTTGATTTTTTTTCAAAGAATACTATCAGAATAGCAAACAGTTTGGATCCTGATGAGACGCCACGTTCTGTGGCGTCTCATCTGGATCCAAACTGTTTGCAAAGGCCTTCAAAATCCGGTTCCAGCGCTCAAAGGGCTTAATGTATGTGCCCGAAGTTTCTTCCCAGAATGGCCTGTGCAGTCTGCACAGGCTAATCAGGGACAACACTTTCCGCCTAAACTGGATTTTTGCTAATCAGGGACAACACTTTCCACCTTAACTGGATTTTTGTTGAGCAGATTATTCCTTTTAACAAAAAATTCCATGAAGTGGAAAGTGTGTTCCTGATTAGCCTGTGCGGACCGCATAGGCTAATCTAGGATGACACTTTATGCACAAGCATTAAGCCCATTGTCCCCAGAACGAGGGTCATATGAATTGCTCCATCACAGATGCTGTACCACCGTGGCTGGCTGAGGGCCGTGGAGGCAGCCAAGTCCGGCCTGAACGCGTCGCTGCTGATTCGCCACCCGGACTCGGGCGAGCTCTTCGTGAACTTTGACCCGCAGGTGGTTGAGCTCATTCAGGAGGCCAAGTACCTGCAGGCCCTCGGGCTCGAGTGTCCGGAGACCGTCAAGGCCCTCATGACTAAGGAGGATGAGATCAAACAGGCCAACGTTGAGTATGTGTTTATTCATTAATTAACATGTGTCTTTATTTTTTGTAGAAAAGTTGAAATAGTGGAAAAGATGGGATACAATTTTAAACTAGAATAAGTGTGGAATATTGTGAAGGTTATCTATAATAGGGTTTGAGCAAAGCACAACTTCTGTAAACAAAATCTGTTATTCATTTATCGTAAAATATGGTGAAAATAACGTGTGCTAAAATTTAATTTACTAAAATGATGCACTGGCTAATCAGGGACGAGACTTTCTCTTTTTTATGTTTTTTTTTCATCTTAAGGAAGTCCCTTCATAGCAAATATTCAGTTAATGTGGAAAGTGTCGTCCCTGATTAGCCTGTGCAGACTGCATCAGCTAATCTGGGACGACATTTTACGCAAATGCATGGTCCCCTGTTTTTCCCAGAGCGGGGCTCATGTTATATGTTTCTGTGTTCCAGCCTGTCTGAGATGCTGCGTGAGTACAAGGGTATCCTGGCGGCCATCTCGCCCGTGCTGATGCCGCTCATGAAGCCGTACAAGGAGAAAGTGGAGGAGGAACTCTACGCTGGAGTGGTCTCCCTTACATGGACATCGCTCAACGTCACGGAGTGTAAGTAGTCTCCCTTACATGAACAAGGTCAAGTAGTGTATGTTGCAAGTTTTGAAAGCTTTGATACTTGCATGGATGATGTGTTTGTACACTATCAACACATTCACATAACCTGACCTCATTGTGACCTTGACCTACTTTTGGACTTCAACTTATTTGTAATGTCAACATTTTTGGTTAACTGAAATTTACCATTCACTTAAAATCAATACTACTTACTAAAAAGGTTTTTTACTTCCATTTAACACTCAGCATATTCACATTACGTGACCTCATTTTTACCTTGACCTACTTTTGGATTTAGGCTTATTCCAATGGGCACGTGAATCAATACGGACATGGCTTTCACTGGGGCGTATTGAACGCAGCATCTTGTTACCATCATGTTCTCATTTGTTGGCCTTCATTTCAAAAGATAAGAAGGAGGATATGGCTGACAACACCAAAACATAAAATGATGTCATGTAAAAATTACACAAAACAACCTCCTTATACTCTGCATGTTTCCTGTATTCAACAGGTTTGAAAACACACCAAAATTTATCAGGTTGTTGTTTATTATTTCATGCATATATGATGATGAGAAAAATAAAGTATTATCCCTTTGAGCGCTGGAACCCGATTTTGAAGGCCTTTGCAAACAGTTTGGATCCAGATGAGACGCCACAAAACGTGGCGTCTCATCAGGATCCAAACTGTTTGCTATTCTGATAGTATTCTTTAAAAAAAAACAAAGAAAATGCTAATTTTAGAAATTCAGCAGACGACATTTTAGCAGACGACAAATTTCCCCGCATGCAAAGTATTATACCTTTACTTTTCAATCATATATGATGTCGGCCTAGCGATCCGGAAGCCACGGGTTCAATTCCCACTGTGGGAGCGTTCTTGAGATCTTCCCCAAAGCCACCAAGTACTGGTTCTACCCAGGAAACGGACAGGAACGCGTTTCAATAATCCTTTGGCTTTTGATGCAATCGATCTAGAATAAATAGGTTTAAACTAACTAAGTTGCAAGTTTTCTAGATAGCTTTGATACTCGCATAGATGATGTCTTTCCATATTACAAACAAACTCATCACCTTACCTCATTTTTACCTTGACATTGACCGAATTTTGGACTGAGACTTATTCCAATGAGCCAATTAATCAATTCTGACAAGGCTTTCACTAGGGCTTATGGGTTTATTGAATGCAGCATTTTGTTCCCATGTTCCCATCATGTTCTCTTTTTATGCCCCCAAAGGTGGGCATATAGTGATCTGTCTGTCTGTCTGTCTGTCTGTCTGTCTGTCTGTCTGTCTGTCTGTCTGTCTGTCTGTCTGTCTGTCTGTCTGTCTGTCTGTCTGTCTGTCTGTCTGTCTGTCTGTCTGTCTGTCTGTCTGTCTGTCTGTCTGTCTGTCTGTCTGTCTGTCTGTCTGTCTGTCTGTCTGTCTGTCTGTCTGTCTGTCTGTCTGTCTGTCTGTCTGTCTGTCTGTCTGTCTGTCTGTCTGTCTGTCTGTCTGTCTGTCTGTCTGTCTGTCTGTCTGTCTGTCTGTCTGTCTGTCTGTCTGTCTGTCTGTCTGTCTGTCTGTCTGTCTGTCTGTCTGTCTGTCTGTCTGTCTGTCTGTCTGTCTGTCTGTCTGTCTGTCTGTCTGTCTGTCTGTCTGTCTGTCTGTCTGTCTGTCTGTCTGTCTGTCTGTCTGTCTGTCTGTCTGTCTGTCTGTCTGTCTGTCTGTCTGTCTGTCTGTCTGTCTGTCTGTCTGTCTGTCTGTCTGTCTGTCTGTCTGTCTGTCTGTCTGTCTGTCTGTCTGTCTGTCTGTCTGTCTGTCTGTCTGTCTGTCTGTCTGTCTGTCTGTCTGTCTGTCTGTCTGTCTGTCTGTCTGTCTGTCTGTCTGTCTGTCTGTCTGTCTGTCTGTCTGTCTGTCTGTCTGTCTGTCTGTCTGTCTGTCTGTCTGTCTGTCTGTCTGTCTGTCTGTCTGTCTGTCTGTCTGTCTGTCTGTCTGTCTGTCTGTCTGTCTGTCTGTCTGTCTGTCTGTCTGTCTGTCTGTCTGTCTGTCTGTCTGTCTGTCTGTCTGTCTGTCTGTCTGTCTGTCTGTCTGTCTGTCTGTCTGTCTGTCTGTCTGTCTGTCTGTCTGTCTGTCTGTCTGTCTGTCTGTCTGTCTGTCTGTCTGTCTGTCTGTCTGTCTGTCTGTCTGTCTGTCTGTCTGTCTGTCTGTCTGTCTGTCTGTCTGTCTGTCTGTCTGTCTGTCTGTCTGTCTGTCTGTCTGTCTGTCTGTCTGTCTGTCTGTCTGTCTGTCTGTCTGTCTGTCTGTCTGTCTGTCTGTCTGTCTGTCTGTCTGTCTGTCTGTCTGTCTGTCTGTCTGTCTGTCTGTCTGTCTGTCTGTCTGTCTGTCTGTCTGTCTGTCTGTCTGTCTGTCTGTCTGTCTGTCTGTCTGTCTGTCTGTCTGTCTGTCTGTCTGTCTGTCTGTCTGTCTGTCTGTCTGTCTGTCTGTCTGTCTGTCTGTCTGTCTGTCTGTCTGTCTGTCTGTCTGTCTGTCTGTCTGTCTGTCTGTCTGTCTGTCTGTCTGTCTGTCTGTCTGTCTGTCTGTCTGTCTGTCTGTCTGTCTGTCTGTCTGTCTGTCTGTCTGTCTGTCTGTCTGTCTGTCTGTCTGTCNCTATTTCTCAGCAACTTATTACGGGAATTCAATGAAACTTTATGGGAAGCTTCACTACCAACAGGAGATGTGCATATTATCAGCCGGTTATGGTCGGATGATTTTTTACAGAGTTATGGCCCTTTGAAATTTTCTACAAATTGTACATATAGTGCAATTCTTGTCTGGGCTATTTCTCCCCAACTCCTGGCTGGAATTCAATGAAGCTTACTGGGGAGCTTAACTACCTTCAGGAGATGCGCATGTTATTAGTGGGTTCTGGTTAGATGATTTAATTAGAGATTTATGGCCCTTTGAAATTTATCTTCATACGTCGGGAGCTTCACCTGTCTCCGACGATTTCTTGTTTTATAAGGCCCTTGTGAGTTGCTTATGCAGGCAACTTTTGGTAAGTACAATCATACTTTAATTAAATTTCCCATCAATTGCAGATAACAATTAAAACTACAATATACATTGTGCAAATGAATATTCATTTTTAAGCAACACAATCATGTTGTAAGACTGCTTACCAGGACTTTATCATGTAGTAACATTTTCAACAAACTATAAACTACCTTGTCCATGTTAAGGTACTCGCCTGTCCCTGGACGCCATCAAGCGTCGTCTGCAGACGTCAAACAAGTACACCAAGGACGAGCGTGATGATGACCAGAAGGTGCCGCTCTTCAGTGCCGAGATTGTGCTGCAGATCCCGAACATCGTGACCAAGCCTAGTCTGGAGGACCTGCAGTCCTCGCTGAATAAGGCTGTTCAGATCATTCTGAAGGCTTCCCAGGACATTCCTCAGTGGGAGCACTTGATTATCCACCAGAGGCAGCAGCAGAAGGTAGTGTGCTTCATTCTTTCTGTGGGACTTAATCGATTAACTACAAGTATGCTTTACTCTTTCAGATGACTCAATCGATTAATTTATTGAATACAATAATAAATTAACTAATTGAGGTTTATCCAAAAAAAATATAAATGGCCTATTTGTTAAGTTTAACATGTTAAGAAAATTGTCATAAGATAAGTATAAATATATAAAGGTATATGAATGGAGTGTTTTCTTCATTTTAAATATCGATATATAAAATTAGTATTGTTGTAGGAAGGCTTGACCTTTTAGTCAATTAATAGTATAATAATTTTCTTTGCTTTATTAATTTTATTTTTTTCGAATGTTCAAATGTAGATTATTAATTTTATAGTTTGGTGTTTTTATTTTGCATGCCTGAAGTTTTTCAGAAACATTGCATTTTCTTGCTAGAGAAATGCATTATAGAAAGGCACTTTGCAACATTTGAAGGCTTCAAAGAGATAAATATTGTTAAAATGACACTCCTTATGCAATAAAAGTTGCACATTTTCTATAATGCAAAATAAAACATTAAAAAGACATATATTTGATATTAAAACAAAAGAGCTATTACATTCTTGTAAATAGTTTGCATCTGTGTGTATTTTTGTCATAAGTACCATAGATTAGTGTTTGAACGCTTATGATTTGCTTTACCAACCGTAGGACTTACCTTGGAAACAACAACGAGTAAGTCTAGAGTTTCCACAAGTCAGAATGTTTATATTATTATCCCATTCATTATGTTTTTGTTTGAAACCCACATTTTCTCTGATGTTTATATTTCTTTTTGTTTCTTTTTTCAAAAGGAATCAATGTTGAGTAAACCAGATTATATCTATAGAGTGGTTACTTTATTGTTCTGAGATTGGTTCTGATTTACTGTACATTGTAACAAAATATATTCATTTTCTTGGTCAAGAAATACTTTTATGTGGTTCTGTGGTTAATTCTTAGGCATTTGCTGACGGTAAGATAGGCCTAGTATGTCATGAAGAAAAAATGAAATTTCTCTCACATTTGACAGGATTTCGTTTTTTGTGGTCACCATAAAATGTACTGACATTCAAGATTTTGTGTTAGTGGTAGGAACAATATTTCTTAAAAAACAACAACACAACAACACACATTTGACTGGATGTTATTTCACATGGTTTTTAAATCTTAAAATGCTTTATCATCAAGTCTGAATATAATATTGTAACCATTTACACTCTTGCTTGCAAATTACACATTTTGATGGTTTGATGATCTGGCAGGGTTTATTAGTGTTGGACAAAAATTGATATTGATGTTGGTGTCATGATATGTGTACATTCTCTCACAATCTAGGTCAATGTATGTGACCATTATTTGATCTACTTGTTTCTTTTCTATATGCATGTAATCATTCTATATAAGCATGCATTTTAGTGTTAATACATTTATCTAATTGATTTACCATAGCATGAATTTGAGAAATCGCTTGTAAGGATATACATATTCACCTGCATTTGTTACCCACATCATGAAGGATATTCTCGAGCCACAATGTTGGGCAGAATGAATCAAGCTATAGTTAAGGACAAGTTTGAAAGTGTCCATATAATGTAACATTTAGTTTTTATGCCCCCTTTTTTAAAAAAGGGGGTATATTGTTTTTGGTCTGTCTGTCTATCATTCTGTCTGTCTGTCCAAAACTTTAACCAATATTAAAGTTTTGTCATAACTTTTGCAATATTGAAGATAGCAACTTCATATTTGGCATGCATGGTATCTTATGGACCTGCACATTTTGAGTGGTGAAAGGTCAAGGTCATCCTTCAAGGTCAAAGGTAAAAAAAAAGAAAAAAAAAAAGTGGCGCATTAGGGGGAATTGTGTTTCTGACAAACACATCTCTTGTTTAAATTGTCATACTCTAAACAGATTTCAAAATAGAATTAAAGAAGTCAAGCACATCTTGTTATGGAAAAGATCTAAACATGTATGTTTATGCAACAAACGATTTTTTAGAGTTCTCAATACCGAAGGTTGAATAGATTGGCTCTGCATTATTATATATGTTTTTTTTACTATACTCTGATATGCTTATTGTATTTTTTGCCCTTGGTTGTGGAAGCTGTTATTTCATTTTGAAATAATCAGTAATTAAATTATTGGTACGAAGAATTGGTGTCTTCACTTTTATGATTGCTATAATCATTTAATCACTGTATCTGCAAATGTATTTGAGCCTTGCTATGGTAAAACGGGGCTTAATGCATCATCATGTTCTTAAAGTATTGCCCCAGATTAGCCTGTGCAGTCCGCAAAGGATTCTCTTCTTTTAAAAAATCAAATTAGGGCGGAAAGTGTCGTCCCTGATTAGTCTGTGCAGACTGCAAAGGCTGATTTGGGACTACACTTTACGCACATGCATGGAGCCCCTTTTTCCCAGATTGTGGCTGAATTATTTTGTTTTATTTTTTATATATATTAATACCAAGATGTTTTTTTCTTGAAACCATAGAGAGCATTGTCGCTAAAGGTACCATTAGCTGTAGATGTTATATGTGAATTAGCAACTTTAACAGTTGTGCCTTTTTAACTGTTTACATGCAGTTCCATCGTGGATACTAGAAATGCATAACAAAGTCACACTATTCTGTGGATTGCATACTTTTTAATCTCTTCTGTGCTTTGTACAGTCACCCTTGGTAAGTTTCTAGGCAAAATAGATGGCAAAAAAGTGTGTTGGACTCTTTCACTATAGGGGGGCAATATGGGTGTTGGGCTCTGTGATGTTGAGGAGGGCAATATAAGTGCTAGACTCCGTCATAATTAGGAGCGCAATGATAATGGGTGTTGGATTCTGGCACATTTAGGAGGCCAATATGGGCATTGGACTGTGTCACATTAAGGAGGGCAGTTTGGGTATCAGACTGTGTCACATTTAGGAGGGTTATATGTTTATGCCATCCAACCAGGTGGCTCCTTTCATACAGACTGAATCCCCAAGGGGTTGATATTGGTAATCCTACCCTCCTTGCTTACCTTTGCAAATAGTTATCTTGCAATGATTAAAGGGTGGAACCGCAACATTGTTAAGCACTTTTGTGAGGCAAAACACACTGTATATCTGTCTGTCTCTATTAGAAGTGGTTGAATGGCTGGTTTTCCCTTTCACTACTTTCCTTTGAAATAAAACAAGTTTAACCCTTTGAGCGCTGGAACCGGGTTTTGAAGGCCTTTGCAAACAGTTTGGATCCAGATGAGACGCCACAGAACATGGCGTCTCATCAGGATCCAAACTGTTTGCTCTTCTGATAGTATTTTTTGAAAAAAAATGAAAGAAAATGATTATTTTAGAAATTTAGCAGACAACATTTTAGCAGACAACAAATTTCCCAGCATGCAAAGGGTTAGAAGTGGTTGAATGGCTGGTTTTCCCTTTCACTACTTTCCTTTGAAATAAAACAAGTTTATGGGGTACTTTGTAAGACATCCCAGCAATTGTCTGAGTAACTGGCAGGCTGTTTATGTTTTATGCTGTTTGCTTATCATTATTATCTTATGGTTGGAAATAAAGCCTAAAAAACTTGAATCTAGGAAGAAAGGTCTTAAATTTAATTTGATTTTCTAAGGGACTACAAACACATTTAACTCTTTCAGCGCTGGAACCGAATTTTGAAGGCCTTTGCAAACAGTTTGGATCCAGATGAGATGCCACAAAACATGGGTCTCATCATTATCCAAACTGTTTGCTATTCTGATAGTATTCTTTGAACAAAAATCTTGAAGAAAATCCTGATTTTAGAAATTCAGCAGACAACATTTTAGCAGAGGACAAATTTCCCATTATGCCAAGGGCTAAGGGTATATCTCAGTGGTAAAGGGCTAACTGCATAACTCTGCCTGTCTGTACCAGGGGTGGTTTGGAGGCTTACTTACTCCCTCTTTGTGTGGAGTTTAATGTGTTTGACTGGGACTGGGTATTTCAGGCATGAAAGTGATAATTATAGTTATTATTAGATTGTTTTGCTCTTATTTTTATAACATATATATGAATTTGAAGAAACTTGTATTGTTTTATGTGTGTTTCCATTCCTAAAATATTCTATGTAATTCTTTTTCTACAATTTAATATTTTTGCTTAGTAAAAACAAATCCAAATATAAAAAAAAACTATGGGTTATACATAAGTTAAGCTGGGGCACATTGGTTCACACGTGTTTACTATTCCTTCTTTTAATTCAGCAGAATTACTTTCATCACTAGTTGATGTTACTATTGCTTTGTGTGTGTTGTCACTCTGGTACTTAAATGTTAATTTGAGACAAAACATTTTTTTCATATTAAATACATCATCATTTAAAAATTTGATCACAAAAAACTATACGACTTAAAAAATGTGAACAATCCAAGTATCGGTAGTTCATATATCTCTCCTCAGCCATTGTCCTCATAGCAACCCTGTCGGCTCATAAAACTAAATGACCTTGACCTACTTTCTTAAAGGAAGTGGAAGCGGCCGCCAGCGATCAGGCGGAGGATGGTGGTATCATGAAGCCCACGTCCCTGATCAAGCCCCTGCACAAGATCATCAGCGAGCACAAGGATGTCGTGAAGATTGTCATCCAGCTGAACTCTATCATCGCCACCTCCAAAGCAGACGTACAGGAAGTGGTGGATAGCTTCTCTGGACATGGGCACCTATGGGCAAAGGTAGGGATAGGTTTCCTCAGATGAGTATAAGCCGTGCTTTGGGAAAATGAGGCTTAATTTATGCGCATAAAGTGTCGTCCCAGATAAGCCTGTGCAGTCTGACACTTTCCGCTTTTATAGAATTTTTTGTTAAAAGAAAGCTGCTTCTTAGCGAAAATCGAATTTAGGCAGAAAGTGTTGTCCCTGATTAGCCTGCACAGGCTAATCTGGGACAACACTTTAACCCTTTGAGCGCTGGAACCAAATTTTGAAGGCCTTTGCAAACAGTTTGGATCCAGATGAGACGCCACAGAACGTGGCGTCTCATCAGGATCCAAACTGTTTGCTATTCTAATAGTATTTTTTGGAAAAAAATCGAAGAAAATGCTAATTTTAGAAATTCAGCAGATGACATTTTAGCAGACGACAAATTTCCCAGCATGCAAAGGGTTAAGCATGTGCATAAAGCTCAGTTTTCCCAGAGTGAGGCTCATATTTCTGCTTTATGTAGCAGTAACTTTAAATCCAATGGCTTCTTAAAGTTTTCTAATTTTAATTTATTCTTTAATGTTGACAATGGAATGGAGACCAAAGGTGTGTAGTTGATAGCTTCTCTTGACATGAAAACCTGATGTAAGGAAGTGAATAGGCTACTTTAAATTAATGAACATATTTCAATATTTGTATAATAATTTGTCAGATCAGGAGGGTGAGTTGGTTTCTTCATAAAGAACTTCCCCAGTGCTTTAGCTAGGCCTTAACTGAAGTGGGCAACACCCTGCTGCCCCAAGGTCAAACGAAGCCCCCTTCGGAAAGTCACCATGCCCTTTTTTAATTTGATCTGATCACATAATTATACAGAGAATTTATTTGAAGTTTCACTAAATTGATTTTGTTATTGTGAAACTAGTTCTTTTAATTACAGAAACAATTTTGTCATGAAAATACATGGAATATGAAATATATATGAACATAACACATACTTTATTGAAAATATGCCAATGTGATAATATGACTGTGCAGGCTAAAGTGCCCCTTTGACAAAACAGCACCCAGCCCTTTTCAAATCCTAGCTGGAGAGCTGTTCCCCTATGAAATTCTTTCTCAGCTTTCCTGAACAACTCAACTATTGCTTTTACAGAACCCCGAGGAAGCCGTGAAGGAGTTCATGAACGATAAACCCATCTTGACTGAACTTGAGCAGCAGATCAAATATTATCAGGTAAAGTTTTTTGCGGTTGCCCTGGCGCTGTGGATATTGTGCCCACTTAGCAACAGGGAGGTCAAGGGATCAACCGCTCTGTGGGAGCATTCTTTTGATCTTTCCCAAAGACACTTTAGTACTGATTCTACCCAAGAAACGGACTTGAGAGCGTTGCATTTAGCATTAGGCTTTCGATACAATAAATAGGTTAAAACTTAAGTTTTTTTTTAGACTATTTCACATTTATCTAAAATGTTCATAACGAATGATTCCTTAAATAGTATCATATATTTATTTACACACAGGGAACATTTGGAACCAAATATACATGCAGCTTCACTTTGCAGAGAGAAATCTTATTAAAAAATGCAGGTCCTTTATTTATGGCAAGGAACCAAGTGCCAAAACAGTTAGACACAAAACAAATTTACTAGACAAATAAATTCTGAAACACACACAATAAATAAAACTTTGGTCACTTCAATTGAAGAAATTCTAAAAATATAGTTTGGTTTCTTCTTCTTCATTCCCTTTAAAGCTAATTGTCATTGTACGCTTTAATTTGATGCGTTTCTATTTGAACCTTGAAATAAAACATTGCATTTCGCCTTTAGTGAGTCACTGTAAAAATAAGTGTTAGAGGTCATGGTTAATTATTTGTCAACATAATTATTTTTGCTTTTTAATATTGTCATTCATGTTATTCAGAAGCAAAGGAAAACCAAAAGACAATTTCAATGTCGATTTTTTTTTATATATATATTAATAGTTCCTCAGTCTAGGGTCAATTATTAACCCATTTATGCCTAGCGTCTAGTAAAAAGGCCTTGGAAAACAGCGTAGACCCAGATGAGACGCCGCATGATGCGGCGTCTCATCAGGGTCTGCGCTGTTTGCTTACAGGAATTTCTGTAAGAAATATTCTATATATAAAAATAAATATACTAGACATCCCTAATTTTGGATATAAATTGATCCAATTTAGAAGGATGGGAGAGTCAAATCGGCATAAATGGGTAAAGTGAAATTTGATATCCACACTGAACTTGAATGTTATTATGCTTGTTTACTGTCTCTTGAGTAAGCGGTTTAGCAGTATTTTTTTTAATAACTGAAGATATTTTACACTTTTTTTATCCCCCTGGTAGGGTGGCATATAGTGATCGCACTGTCCGTCTGTTGGTCCGTCCGTCCGTCTGTCCGCCTGAAATTTCGTCACACTTTGCGTTAAGGTTTTGCGTTTAGGTTTCGAAAAATGTGGAAAAAGGGGGCATATGTCATCCTACGGTGACAAGCCTTGTTTATTTCAAAATAATACCTGAAGTTAAATTAAGAATATTCAGTTGTGTGTAACCATTAATTTATTTTCAGTAAAGCAGCTATTAAATGTGATTTCATTTTGTACCAATTAAAGGTAAAGGCTGTTTCATCAACAATTTAGGTTGCACATCAGTATCATCTAATCGGTAAGTACATTAAAAATGGCATATTTGCGCATGAACATCTCTTAAAAAAAGTTTTTATTCACAAAAATGGCCCTAAAAAAGTTTAACTATTTGCATCCCCTCAAATTCTGATAACCCCACAATCTCCTGTTTAAATGACTTATCCCAAACAGGTCATTCCATTGGGGTCACATCGATTGTAAAGAATAAGAAGAATTCCTCTGTAAAAAGTGCATGGCAAATATTTGAGGTTTTATAGAATGTAACCCTTCTGATATTGGTCCTCCAAAGATCGTCTAAATTCTTCTTCTGTGGTTAAAAGTGGCTAAGCTCTGTCAGTCACTATTTTGACAGTCTTAAATGGCAAAGTTGCCTTTACAATCTTATAAATCTGCAAAAACCAGATGATGGGCACATTTTATTTGGAGTAATTCTTTCGGTCAGTTTTTCAGTCCACACAGGCTAATTGGGGACAACTTTTTCCGCTTTTATGGATTTTCTCTCTTCCAAACAAAAATACAGTCTAGGCAGAAAGTATTGGCCTTGATTAGCCTGTGCGCACTGTACAGGCTAATCATGGACAACACTTTACACACATGCATTGAGCCCTTTTTCCTAGAGCGCGTCTCATATCTTTACATCTGCAACCACATTTCCATATCTTTACGTCTGCAACCACATTTCCATATCTTTACGTCTGCAACCACATTTCCATATCTTTACGTCTGCAACCTTATTTCCATATTTTTACGTCTGCATCCACATTTCCATATCTTTATGTCTGCAACCACATTTCCATATCTTGATGTCTGCAACCACATTTAAATATATTGACGTCTGCAACCTTATTTCCATATCTTTACGTCTGCAACCACATTTCCATATCTTTACGTCTGCAACCACATTTCCATATCTTTACATCTGCAACCTTATTTCCATATTTTTATGTCTGCATCCACATTTCCATATCTTTATGTCTGCAACCACATTTCCATATCTTGACGTCTGCAACCACATTTAAATACATTGACGTCTGCAACCACATTTCCATATCTTGACGTCTGCAACCGCATTTCCATATTTTTACGTCTGCAACCACATTTCCATTTCTTTACGCCTGCAACCACATTTCAATATTTTTACGTCTGCAATCACATTTCCATATTTTAATGTCTGCAACCACATTTCCATATTTATATGTCTGCAACCACATTTCAGAAATTGGAGACAGAGCTGGAGGAGATCCAGCACTCGTACCGTGTAGGCTCGGTGACCTTCATAACCGACCCCCTGAAACTGGCGCTTGTCACGGAGGCGCGCAACTGGAAAATGGCCTTCTCTCGCGCCCTCAACGAGAAGTGCGCCTCGGACATGGATGAGATACTGGAGTTTACTGATAGCCAGGTATGACGGTGTCCATTTTTTTGTACTAGTATTAACCCTTTACTACTCAGAAGCTTATTTTGACCAGTTTGCAGTCCATTACAAAATCAAATTAAATTTAACCCTTTGCATGCTGGGAAATTTGTCGTCTGCTAAAATGTCGTCTGCTGAATTTCTAAAATTAGCATTTTCTTCGATTTTTTTTTCTAAGACCACTATCAGAATAGCAAACAGTTTGGATCCTGATGAGACGCCACGTTTTGTGGCGTCTCATCTGGATCCAAACTGTTTGCAAAGGCCTTTAAGATCCGGTTCCAGCGCTCAAATGGTTAAGACCTTTCTTACTAGATTCAAGTTTTAAAGGCTTAGTTTCCTACCCTAAGATACTGATGAGCAGCAAACAGCTTAAAACCTGAACAGCCTGCGAGTTTCTCTCAGGTTGTTCTGGTTTTATGCTGGTTGCATATAGCCATTTTCACTTTGCTTCTGAGCAGGAAAGGAAAAGTACACTTGCATTGACCCAACTGCTCTTGAAAGTCACTCAAAACAAGCAGCCAATTTAGCTTACTGCCCTAAACTTTTGGAGCAACTTAAAATTAATTGTCAACCTATGATCTATGGATTTATTAGAAACAAGTAGGTATGCTCAAATGTAGTTCTCATGTTTGATAATCATTTTGCTTGTTAAAATTAATTTGATTTATGTAAAAAGTTAAAATGCTGTCTATAGCTTTACTGGTTTTATTAAGATTTTGAGATGTAACCTGGCCCCGGTAGGTATAACAAGGGGTTTATCGTAAGGTGAACTTGAATTAATTGATATCCAGACAGGGCTGTATTAGGTACTGAGTTGTCTTTGATAGATATTAGTGTGGAATCAATTTAGAATTGCAGCATAGTTGCATCTCCAAAAATGTTAATTATGTTATGTTTATGTCAAAAGGCATTCAGCAAATGCATGTATCATTTCTTGTAAGGCGCCTTAAGTTTGATATAAACAAATGTTTGATATAGCATATTAATTTTGGAAGAAGTGATAATGCTTTGTATTCTGAACCTTAGGTATGTGATTTATAAAAAAAACAAAGCAGTCTGATTTTGTTAACTCATTTTTTATGCTCCCCCAAAAATTTTGGGGGGAGCATATAGTCGCCGCTTCGTCTGTCCATCCGTGCATCTGTCCGTGCACAATTTTTGTCCGGGCTATTTCTCAGCAACTAATGACCGGAATTCAATGAAACTTTATGGGAAGCTTCACTAACAAGAGAAGATGTGCATATTATCAGCGGGTTATGGTCGGATGATTTTTCACAGAGTTATGGCCCTTTTCTCCCCAACTACTGACTGGAATTCAATGAAGCTTTATGCGAAACTTAACTACCTTGAGGAGATGCGCATGTTATTAGTAGGTTCTGGTTAGATGATTTATTTGAAGAGTTATGGCCCTTTGAAATTTTTAAGTTGCTAAACCATCCATCGAATTATTTTTTCTAAAGTTATGCCCCTCAAGATGTTTCCTTTTATCTGAATATATAGTGCAATATTGTGACAAAAGAAACCTTTGGGGAGCATCACCTAGCTGTCTCCGACGATTTCTTGTTCTATTAGTATTGATATAATACTCAAGTATTGTGTTTTTAACTAAAATGTCAAAATTAAAAAAAAAAAATCATCCAAAAGTGCTGTAACTGTTATAATTATAATATATAATATAACTCCTTAAAATGATCAATAATGATTGGCTTACAAAGTACATGTAAATCTATTTATTTGCAAAAGTCAGAGCTATCTCACATTATTCGCCATGTCTCATTTTCATGTGAGTCTTGTGTTGGGAATACTGGTCTTTATGCTTGTGCGTAAAGTGTCGTCCCAGATTGGCCTATGCAGTGCGCACAGGCTAATCAGGGACCACACTTTCCAACTAAACTGGATTTTAGGATAGACATGCATTAAGCCCGATTTTCCCAGAGCAAGGCTCGATTATTTGCGAAGTCAGAACTATCTCGATTTTATTCGCCATGTATCATTGGATGTTATTTTCAGATGAAGAAGCTGTCCCGCCAAGTGAAGGACCTGGACGACATCCGCTCGCACATGGCGTGCCTCGGGGAAATCCGCGCGGCCTCGATCCGCATCGACATGACCATCACGCCGATTGAGGAGGCGTACGCGATGCTTAACAAGTACAACATCCTGTTTAATGACGGTAATGCTGAACGCGTGGACTCGCTGTCCTATGGCTGGAAGAAGCTGAACACTCAGTCGCGCGAGGTACAGGACCACCTGCTCAACATCCAACCCCAGTTCAAGGCCAACCTGCTCAACGGTGTCGAGAAATTCATGGCCGACTCAACATTTTTTACCGACGACTACGACTCTAAGTAAGTGCAATTGAGTAAAAATTAATGAAGGGTTCAGCTTGGGGCTGTTGTATCTAAGCCATTTTTGAATTCTAAATTTATTCTTATTGCCATGACCAAACTTTATAAATCCTCCCTTTAAAGCCAAACTGCAGTAAATTTGCTTATGTGCAAAGACAGCTGCGAGCCCTTATAAATTTAAATACATGGAATAATATGAAAAATTGCATAACAAGGCTTGATCATGAAGTTATTGTGTTATTGTGACATTAAGTGTTAGATTGGTTTCCGTTCGATATGTCATCAAAGGATTGAGTGATGGGTATACTGTACATAAAACATAAGATTAACTCTTATGGTCGGTTTTGTTGCAAAAAATCCTGTGTCAAGGCCCTGTCTGGGGTGGGGGGAGGTGGGNGGGGCATATGTATCCGACCGCAGAACTTTTGTTAATGGATAGGATGTTACTTAAATTGGCTTTAAATGGAATATTTTGGTTACTTTCTGTAGATGGGATGTTCTTTAGATTGCCTAACTGAGAAATATCTGAAAATTGCAGATAAACAATTCTGTAAATTGTATGAATTTACTTTCAATGGATGAGAAATCTTTGAATTTCATACATTGGCTTTAATGGGTGAGAAAAATGTGTCAATTACCAGGCCTTTGCTGGCGTATCCACTGACCCATTTCCATAGCGAAATTGTGAAAAAAAATCCCAATTTGATTATTTTTTTTCCCAATTACAAAAAAAATATTTGGGGGAAAAAATGGCCAGGAAAAGGCCTGATAACATGAATTGGCTTTCAACGGATAAAAGAATCAGTAAAAAGCACAAATTGCCTCTTCTCTTCCAGGGGCCCGATGGTTTCGGGTATCGCACCCCGTGAGGCCTCCGAGAGACTGAACATCTACCAGGCGCGCTTCGATGAGCTCTGGCGCAAGTACGTCACGTACTCGGGCGGTGAGGAGCTGTTCGGTCTGCCCGTGACCCCCTACCCGGAGCTCCAGAGGATCAAGAAGGAGCTGAACCTGCTGCAGAAGCTCTACCAGCTGTACAACATCGTGCTGGAGAACGTTAACGGCTACCAGGACATACCCTGGCTGGACATCGACATCGAGAAGATCAACAATGAGCTACTGGACTTCCAGAACAAGTATGCTTTTGGTTAAAAAAAATTAAAAAAAAAATTGCAACAAATTATTTTCACCATATTGTACTGCATACATGCATGGCATAAACATAGCAGGTCATGAAAATGTACTTGAAGGGTGTATATAAACATAGTTGTTATCATACATTCATGTACAACACATATAGTTTTATGTTACAAAAAAAGGCTGCTTTGTTTACCACCCTTTACCACTCAGATACGCACTTTGACACGTTAGTAGTCACTCAGAAAATCAAATAAATTTAAGACCTTTCTTAAAAGATTCATGTTTTAAAGGCTTCATTTCCAACCCTATGATAATCATTAGCAGCAAACAGCATAAAACCTGAACAGACTGCGAGTTACTGCATATAGCCATTTTCACTTTGCTGCTGAGGGGGAAAGGGTTAATTACATAGTGTAATATTAAAAATTATCAGCTTGATTGAGCTTAATGTTACTGACTGTTGTGTTTTTATTTGTGCAAGTATGATTGTATCCCTTAATGTAATGTGATAAAACATTTTTTACACTAATTTACTTGAGGTGCAAAAAAAGCGGTTGGGTAATTTATTGTCATTTCATCATACTAAATGACCTCAAATCTTTTGTTCATATGCAAATACAGATATGCATGTGATACAAGTGCATATTACAGTAATAAGCTGTTTGTACCCAGGGATAAGTCCAGTTCCCAATATGGTTAATTACCCTTTGTTAACCATAAATAAAATGTTCTACACAGACATTTTATGATTAAATGGATAACAGATGAGTCGCCATTTTTTTAAATCATTCACTTATTTATCAGGAAAAGGACAATGTAGGTCAATCCTATAACGCTTTCAACTATAATGGCTTGATTTATGGAATGTGCTTAATGCATGTGGGTAAAGTGTCGACCCAGATAAGCCTGTGCAGTCCGCCAACACTTTCTTCCTAGACTGGATTTTCGCTAAAAGACACTTCCTTTTAAGCAGAAAAAAACATAAAAGCAAAAAGTGTCGTCCCTGATAAGCATTTGCAGACTGCACAGGCAAATCTGGAATGACACTTTACGCACATTAATTAAGCCCAGTTTTCCAAGAATACGGCTTATATTGATAATCCTTCCAGGTGCCGCAAGCTTCCAAAGGCTCTGAAGGAGTGGCAGGCATACGAGGAACTGAAGAAGACCATCGATGACTTCAATGAGACCTGCCCCCTGCTGGAGATGATGGCCAACAAGGCGATGATGCCCCGCCACTGGGAACGCCTGGCCCAGATCACAGGGCACTCTTTCGACGTCGAGGCCGACAACTTCCTGCTGCGGAACATCATTGAAGCGCCGCTGTTGAAGAATAAGGAGGACATTGAGGTTGGTGGGGAAAATGGCGGGAAAGTGTGTTATTATTAATTATATTAATATTGCTGACTCAGGACTTTTTTAACTGTTGTAAAACAATATCGGTGTTCATAATGAGCCCATGCCTGTTAGACTTGCAATAGTTAATTGTGAATTGGGCTTTCCGAATTATTGAGGCAGGCTTGTACAATTTTCTTGCTGTAATGGGATAATGCTTGCATGGCGAGATACCTACTTACAATGACTGATGTTAAAACAGCTCTTGTAATTTGTATGTAGCAAATGATGATTGTTTTATGTTGTCTTTTTCTTTATGGTTATAATTGCCAGATTTCTAGTGAATGACAAATTTAGAAATATCAGCCAATTAGTTGTGGAGGAATTAATACTTAAGCACAAAAGTTTCTGGGATGAACCTTTTTCAAATTATAATCTACATATTGCTAGACCATAACAGACAAATTTTAGAAAATTAATTAGTCAGTATTAATTAATTAATTAGTGATTAATAAGTTAGTTACACTTGGGCATCAAAGTCAAAAATTAAGATCATAAGGATGAAATGAATTCATAAAATCTTGCGTTGGATAAATTAAAGATGGAAATGGAAAAAACTCAAGTTACAAAACGAATACAATTTGAGACAATGGGCATTATTTCATCGAAATATTTTGTTCCCCAGGACGTGTGTATCTCCGCCGTGAAGGAGAAAGATATCGAGGCCAAGTTGAAACAGGTCGTCAATGACTGGAGTGTGCAGACCCTGCAGTTCTCCAACTTCAAGACTAGGGGAGAGCTCCTACTCAAGGGTATGTGGCCAGAGAAGGAAATGAGCCCATAACCCACTCTCGCTCAGAAGCAAAGTGAAAATGGCTATATGCAACCAGAATAAAACCCAAACAGCCTGCAATTTACTCGCAGGCTGTTCAGGTTTTATGCTGTTTGCTGCTCCTCAGAATCTTAGGGCTGGAAATAAAGCTTTTAAATCTTGAATCTATTTAGAAAGGTCTTAAATTTAATTTTGATTTTCTAACGGACTACAAACTTATCAAAATGCATATCTGAGTGAGAAAGGGTTAAAAATTGATTGATGTGCATTTTTTAGGTTTTATACTGAAACCAAATAAAAACACATTCAAAGTGTCACTCATTCCTAATAGATGTATAGATGTAAATACACAAGGTTGTTGTTGTTGTTTTTCAAATATGTAATGTAATTTTAGAATCTAGTTTAAACCAGGGTCTAATTTTATTTATCATAAAATAAGTATGTGAATATATTTTTAATATTTATGCAACTGATACCTTGTGCAGGTGACACAACCACTGAGACTGTAGCCCTGATGGAAGACAGTTTGATGGTCCTTGGTGGTCTGCTGAGCAACAGGTAAGCATTTGGCATTATGCTTTGCAAGCCAAGGGAGCTTTGTTGATAGCCTTTAACCCTTTGCATGCTGGGAAATTTGTCGTCTGCTAAAATGTTGTCTGCTAAATTTCTAAAATTAGCATTTTCTTCGATTTTTTTCCAAAAAATACTTTCAGAATAGCAAACAGTTTGGATCCTGATGAGACGCCACGTTCTGTGGCGTCTCATCTGGATCCAAACTGTTTGCAAAAACCTTCAAAATCCGGTTCCAGCACTCAAAGGGTTAAACTGTTAAAAGGAAGAAACAGCATAACATTAAAAGAAACAAATGTTGATGCAGATATAAGATTATGATTATTTTCACCAAGTGTCATAAAATATGATGTTACATCGAAATTAAGCAATATGCAGTATATTTTTCAAATGTCGAGTTTGAATCTGTTGTATATGTTTATATATTTGCTACATGAGATACACAAGTTTCATGGTCAACCCTACATTTTTTTATTTTTTTCTAACACTTGAGCCTTGCTCTAGGAAAAGGGGGTAAATGCATGCGCATCAAGTGTTGTCCCAGCTGATTAGCCTGTGACGACTGTGCAGGCTAATCTGGGACGACACTTATTGCACATGCCCTGTTTTCTCAGAGCGCATCTCAAATATTTTTTGGACTGTGTTTTGCGATCTTAAAATTGATGAGACTCACAATTGCATGGCTCTTCTGTCTGCAGATACAATGCCCCTTTCAAGCCAAAGATTCAGGAGTGGGTACAGAAGTTGACGGGTACCACAGAGATCATTGAGAACTGGCTGATTGTGCAGAACCTCTGGATCTATCTGGAGGCTGTGTTCGTCGGTGGTGACATTGCCAAGCAACTGCCTCAGGTATGTAGTGGTGGGGTTAAAGTTGTCCATTTTGGAAGTCTCTAAACCAAGTGTTGGGATATTGATGGGAATTTGGTATTCCATTTTGATAGTCTCTAAACCAAGCTTTTATACATGGATCAGAATTTGGTATTCCATTTGATAGTCTCTAAACCAAGCGTTGGGATATGGATTGGAATTTGGCATTCCATTTTGAAAGTCTCTACACCCAGTGTTGGGATATTGATGGGAATTTGGAATTCCATTTTGATAGTCCCTAAACCAAATGTTTGGATACTGATGGGACTAAGGTAATCTATTGTGATAGTCTCTAAACCAAGCAATTGGATATTG
>VMBQ01003991.1:81088-96776 GCA_007657795.1 Dreissena rostriformis
ATACTGACATGTGACATTACTTTATTTATTATAATATGCATTTAAGACAATGAACTTATGCATCAGTCTTAATAAACTGTTTGTTCTGTTCTATTATCATGATGTCATAAATACCTACAGGGTGAGCACGTATGGCTGGTCCTGGACGGCCCAGTGGACGCCATCTGGATCGAGAACCTCAACTCTGTCCTTGACGACAACAAGACCTTGACCTTGGCCAACGGTGACCGTATCCCGATGGCTCCCAACTGCAAGATCATCTTCGAGGTGCACAACATCGACAATGCCTCGCCTGCCACTGTCTCAAGAAACGGCATGGTGTTCATGAGTAGCTCCATTCTCGACTGGAACCCAATACTGAAAGGTAGGTTTCTGTGAAGTGTGGCAAAAGTGTTGTTGTATTTTAGCCTTGCTCTGGGAAAATGGGGCTCAATTCGTAAAACTTTATGCTTTGGAATTTTTCGTTTAAATGATGTCTCTTCTAAAGGAAAATCCAGTCTTGTTGGACAGTGTTGTCGCCAATTAGCCTGTGTTCACTGCACAGGCTAATCTGTGGCGACTCTTTTTGAATATGCGCCCCATTTTCACAGAGCCCGGCTCAATGAGAAGAACTTGACGTCAGTTGCATGTGGAACCATACATTTAAGTCAACATTTGAAATTAACCTATTTATGCCTAGCGTCTAGAAAAAAGGCCTTGGCAAACAGCGTAGACCCAGATGAGACGCCGCATCAGATGAGACACCGCATGATGTGGCGTCCCATTAGGGTCTACGCTGTTTGCTTAAAGAAATTTTTCTGTAAGAAATATTCTAAATATAGAAATAAATATACTAGACATCCCTTATTTTGGAAATAAATTGATCCAATTAAGAAGGATGGGAGAGTCCACTAGGCATACATGGGTTAATAAAAAAAATACTTTCTCAAGATTTGCATACAATATTATACTCCAACATTAGTTGGAGTCACTTTGTTGTTTGGTAAATCCTTTCTTTCTGTTTGTTGCTTAGTTATCATAAAATGTTCTAAGCTTGGGGAGCGAACTACTTAAATTATGTTGAAATCGGCGATAAATCAAACAAAGAGAAACAACAGCAACTCAATTTCAATTGAAGTATTTCATCACCATTAAGTGTTGATGCGCAATATATTTTTTTCATCCTCAGTGGTCCACACATTCCTAAGTTATTTGCCCTTGAATAAAGCAGACAAATCAGTGTTGAGTCAAATCTGTAGTAAATTCCATTGTAAGGTTTGGTGTTTATGTGTTGCTACAGGCACTATAGACACGGCAAATAACACAGCTTAATAAGTAGAAAGTCATAGAAAAGGATTTATTATCACCCGCCAAAGGCGGAGGGATATTGTTTTGGCATTGTCGTCCGTCCAACCTTCCGTCCGTCCGTCCTTCTGTCCGTCCGGCACTTTTGTGTCCAGAGCCATATCTTGGAAGTGCTTTGGCGGATTTCATTGAAACTTGGTATGAGTATATATATATGGATAAGAGGATGATGCACGCCAAATAGCATTGCCGGTTTCTAAATCCACTCTGCATTTGTCATTGACATGAACATAATTATGATATTACATTATCACAGTGTATTTCAAATAACTGTATCAGTTTTTTATGCCCCCAGTAGGGTAGCATAAAGCAGTTGAACTGTCCGTCTGTCCGAAAACTTTAACATTGCCCATTACCTTTGCAATATTGAAGATAGCAACTTGATATGTGGCATGCACGTGTTTCTCTTATAGAGCTGCACATTTTGAGTGGTGAAGTGTCAAGGTCAAGGTCATCCTTCAAGGTCAAAGGTCAAATATATGGCTTCAAAGCGGGGCAGAAGGGGGCATTGGACAAACACATCTCTTGTTTATGTTTAAATCACTAGAAGCACACGTGAATTTCAGGTTGGCTGCTAACACGCCCCATGGGTCAACAGGACACAATCTTCCAGGTGTTTGAGAAGCTCTTCCCTACCCTCTACACAAACATCATGCAGTTCATGGAACCAAAAATGGAGGTTTGCCATTTCTTATAAATATCCTGCTTCTTACATAAAAACAGTTTAAGAGGTTAAGAAGTTGCTTATTATGGTAAAACTTTTTTTTACACAGTCACTATCATCAGTCTACCCTTATTTAATAGTAAGTTAACAATCAGTGTCATGGAAAATCAGTAAAAATTAGTAAAAAAGGCAACGGAAATTTTAGAAATTTTCGGTCCCACCTGTGGTGTGAATGTATGCGTGCACACCAAAGTATGAACACAGGTCGAGTTTTTGAACTGATTATGGTGAAGCTAGCAATATAGTAAATTGGGATAATAGTATAGTTCAGAAAACAAATTTTTCAACATAATGTTTCAATTCTTTTTCTATTCAGCATTTACATAAATTTGAGCCTCATTCTGGGAAAACTGGGCATGTGCACAAAGTATTGTCCCAAATTAGCCTGTGCTGTCCGCACTGGCGAATCAGGGAAGACACTTGGATTTTTGGGAAGAAGAGACATTTTATTAAGGAAAAAATTCCATAAAAGCGGAAAGTGTTGTCCCTGATCAGCCTGTGCAGACTGCAATCCCGGACAACACTTAACACACATGCATTAACCCATTTATGCCTAGCGTTTAGAAAAAAGGCCTTGGCAAACAGCGTAGACACAGATGAGACGCCGCATAATGCAGCGTCTCATCAGGGTCTGCGCTGTTTGCTTAAAGGAATTTCTGTAAGAAATTTTCTAAATATAGAAATAAATATACTAGACATCCCTAATTTTGGAAATAAATTGATCCAATTTAGAAGGATGGGAGAGTCCACTACGCATAAATGGGTTAACTCTTTTAGTGCTGGAACCGAATTTGAAGGCCTTTGCAAAAAGTTTGGATCCAGATAAGACGCAAAGAACGTGGCCTCTCATCAGGATCCAAACTGTTTGCTATTCTGATAGTATTCTTTGAAAAAAAATCGAAGAAAATGCTAATTTTAGAAATTCAGCAGACGACATTTTAGCAGACGACTAATTTTCAAGCATGCAAAGGGTTAACCTCTGCACGTTATTTCCTCCAGGTGCTGCAGTGCAACTACGTGCGACAGGCTATTGACCTTCTGGAGGGGCTGATCCCTCGCCGTGACGACAATAAGGACATCCCCAAGGACCACCTCGAGAAGCTCATCCTGTTCGCACTCATGTGGTCCCTAGGGGCCCTTCTGGAACAGACCGACAGGAAGAAGGTGAGAAAATGGATTGATATATTTTTTAATGTAAATGTTAATTTTTTTTTTTAGCCTCGTTTTGGGGAAACTGGGCTTTGTTTAAAGTTATTTATTAGAGCCTCATTCTGGGAAACCTGGGCTAATTTCATGTTAGTAAAGTGTAGTCCCAGATAAGCATTTGCAGTCTGCACAGGCTAATCAGGGACGACACTTTTCTCCTACACTTGATTTTTGTTTAGAAGAGACTTCCTTTAAACGAAAAATTCCATAAAAGAGGAAAGTGTCATCCCTGATAGGCTTGTGCCGACTGCACTGGCTAAACTGGGATGACACTTTACGCACATGCAATTTGCCCAGTTTTTTACAGAACGAGGCTTATCTAGCTATATCGTCCACACCCTTGGGGAAACTTGTTCCCCATAAATACTTCCCCTCCGCTATACAGATGTGTGGTATTTTTATGTAACATAGAGAGGATATTTGTTCATGTCAGTGTAAGATCGTTTGTTATTTCACGAGTGATCATAGAAAATATTATTTTTCTATGATCACGAGTGAAATAACAAAGGATCTTACACTGACTTGAACACATTTTCTGTTTCTTTTATGTCATTTTTCAAGAAAATAATTAACAGCTGTTTCCCTTATGCTGAAAAGTTACCCTTTCTCCTGTGGCGTGCCCCAAAACCTTGAAATGACGTCATTTTGTTGACGAAATGACGTCATTATTCCAGCGAAAATTTGTTATTTTTCACTGCTGTTATTTCACTGCAGAAATGTCATATTTTATCATTAGATATAAAAGAAAATATGATGTTCATCTACCAGGTTTGTTCAAGTCGTGTCCATGGGGTCTAAATTTGCCCCCACCCGGTTGTTTATTAAACACAAAACAGGAGATTAGACAGTTTTCCTTATAAGGCTTAAGTGTATTTGAATATCCTTTACTTAAAATGGGCAAAGGACAAGAGTAATTACAAAAGTTGCTACCCGGCATTAATTATTAGTCTATAACTTTTTCAGCTTGTTTTTGTCATTTGGTGTGCATGTACGTTATAAATGTTCAACAATATATTATCAATATTTGTAATAAAACCTGTACTGATTTTGCCTGCAGTTTTCTGGACTGGTAAGTTGAAATAAATATTGTCATATGACATATCACATTACAGTTTGGTTTTTATCAATTATCACCATTTGTTATATAGTTTTATTCACGATTATGTTTTATTTCTTTTAGGTGGTTATGTTTTTGTTCGAACAATATATGTCACTACTAACATTTCAATCCCAGTTATCTAATATGTTTTATCCCAGCAATATTTCAATCCCAGTTATCTAATATGTTTTATCCCAGCAATATTTTGTTTCTGGAATTGATTACATTTTCAGCATTGATGAATTTTTGTACAAAATTTGTTTGCTTTTAGAGATATTTGTAATTACACTTTAAGTGTGCATATAGACNTTCTATTTGTTGTACATGCTTGCAAAAGTTTTATTATTATTATTGTTGTTATTGTTGTTGTAAAATATGTGTAAAAAGCATTATATCAAACCTTTACATTATATCAAAATATTACACTGTATTTAAACTTTACATTATAGCGAAACCTCACCGTGTACAAGTAATTGGAATGATATGTTTAATGGCTGTTAAGATCCAACAATCAACCAATAGGAAATCATCAGGATCACCATTAATAATATTGAAAGCATTTTCCAGTTGGCTTATAGAGTTAATAGAATATGTTGAATCAATATTAGTTAGGTGAACATTGCATTTATTATTAAACATCTCAAAAACAGTTATTCATTATATTAGCTCGACACAACTGTAAATAATAATCCTAAATAAAAAATAAAAATCCTAAATAAAAAACAGGCTAATCTGGGACGACACTTTCCACATAAAAAAAAAAAAAGAGGAGACATCATTTAAATGAAAAATTTCATAAAAGGGGAAATTGTCATCCCTGATTAGCCTGTGCTGACTGCACAGGCTAATCTGGGATGACAATTTACGCACAAGCATTTTGCCCAGTTTTCTCAGAACACGCCACATTTATTCTACCACAAGACATGAGTATTTCCCAAAGATAAAAAAGGAATTCAACTATCGGTTTTTCCGCCACAAATCACTTATATAAGTAATGTCACTGACTTTGGTTAAGATGAATTTGATTATCGCCTGGATAGAACGTAAGTGTTGTCGCCATTGATTGTGTTTATTTGTATTCTTAGATGACTATTTTATGTTTTATAGTGTCATGTTGTGATACCTATTAACGTGACAGAAATTAATATATGAAGATGAGGTACTGTTGTATTAGTCTGAATTAACTTACTGTCTTCCTGTATGTCTGTCTGTTTGTTTAAGTAAATTGTTGTTAAAAAAAACTCTATAGATTATGTTCTGTTTAATTGTCTGAATTAACTGTCGTCTGTCTGCTTGTATTTCTGTCTCTTTGTTGAAGTTTATTTTTGTAAAAAACAACAACACCTGTTGCACCTCCATTTTCTCCCCCAGGTGGAGGACCTTATTCGCGCGAACAGCTCTGTGTCGCTGCCCAAGTGCCAAGGGGAGGACACGATCTTTGAGTACGTTGTCTCGGAAGGGGGCGACTGGGAGCACTGGTCTAGCAGAGTGCCAACGTACGAGTACCCTGATGCTGATGTCCCCGAGTACACCAGCATCCTCGTTCCCAACGTGGACAATGTGCGCACAGACTTCCTCATCGAGACCATCTCCAAGCAGAGCAAGTGTGTCCTGCTGATCGGTGAACAGGTATGGAAAATCCTGTGTAGGCGGAAAGTGTCGTCCCTGATTAGCCTATGCAGACTGCACAGGCTAATCTGGGACGACACTTTACGAACATGCTCCTAACTCCGTTTTATTGAGACCATCTCCAAGCAGAGCAAGTGCGTCTTGCTTATCGGTGAACAGGTGTGGTATTTAAAATTCTTTTGGTGGTTGTTGTTGTCTTTAGGAATAATGGAAAAGTATAAAAGTGTGTGGGATGAAATTAAGCAAATTATAAAGAGCTTAAGTGAAATGAAGTAAAGAAATGTCATCTATTCAATTTTCATTCAGAGTTAGGATCTTAAAAACGAATAATGCTGTTTTAAGATTTAAAAGCCAAATGAGAATTATAATCACACTGTTTATAGAAAATAATAGATTTTAGAATGTTTGTTATTATGTCCCCCAGTATATACTGGGGGACATATTGTTTTTGCCCTGTCTGTTGGTCTGTTGGTTGGTTGGTTTGTTTGCGCCAACTTTAACATTGGCCATAACTTTTGCAATATTCAACATAGCAACTTGATATTTGGCATGCATGTGTATCTCATGGAGCTGCACATTTTGAGTGCTGAAAGGTCAAGGTCATGGTCATCCTTCAAGGTCAAAGGTCAATTATATGGGTCAAAATTGCTCATTTTGGCCATAACTTCTGCAATATTCAACATAGCAACTTGGTATTTGGCATGCATGTGCATCTCATGGAGCTGCACATTTTGAGTGGTGTAAGGTCAATGTCAAGGCCATCCTTCAAGGTCAAAGGTCAAATATATGAGTCAAAATCGCAATAGGGGACATAGTGTTTCACAAACACATCTTGTTTTTAGACTTAAGTCTAATATTTAGATAGTGAATAGGGGCCTAGGTCTGGTTTAAAATGCATATTACATTATGCGCTTGAGCATTTTTAACAGCAATATCAACTCTTTTACAGGGTACTGCCAAGACGGTGATGATTCAAGGCTTCTGCAGTAAGTATGACCCGGAGGTGCACATGTTCAAGAGCTTCAACTTCTCTAGCGCCACAACCCCGGGCATGTTCCAACGCACCATAGAGGGCCTCGTTGACAAACGCATGGGCACCACGTACGGGCCACCCGCTGGTAAGAAGATGACCGTCTTCGTGGATGACATCAACATGCCCGTTATTAACAACTGGGGTGATCAGGTAATGTTTGCTACAAAATATAATTTTCTTTTTATGCCCATGAAGGGTGGCATATAGTTTTTTAACTGTCTGTCAGTCTGTCCGTCGGTCCGAAAACTTTAATATTGGTCATAACTTTTGCAATATTGAAGATAGCAGCTTGATATTTGGCATGCATGTACTGTATCTCATGAAGCACATTTTTAGTGGTAAAAGGTCAAGGTCATCCTTCAAGGTCAAATGTCAAATATATGGCTTCAAAGCGGGGCAGAAGGGGGCTTTGTGTTTGTGACAAACACACCTCTTGTTTATGCTTAAAAAGTTAGGGTTGCCGTATATGCATGTTTTCAGATTGGGCAATGTGCTAGCAAAATGTTTTTCGTGTATTTTTGTCGACCTGGTAGCTGTCAAATTTTATGAGCCTCGCACTGGAAAAATCAGTTCCTCAGTCTTCACGGGCTTATCAGGGAAAACACCTTTTGCCTAATCTGGATTTTTCGCTTAAAAAAGAGACTTCCTTTAAATGACAAATACAATTAAAGCGGAAAGTGTTGTCCCTGATTAGCCTGTGCAGTCTGCTGGCGCTTGATGAAATTTCTATTGATCTGAATTAATTCCCTGCCCAGGCACATTACTAATGTGGCAATCGGTCATTTAATTATTTCTTTGGTTATTCTTCCTCATTCTCTGATTGAAGAAAATCAGTTGTCAATTACTAGCATAAGGATGTGCATGGGCGTAGTGGATATGGTGTCCGCCTAGCGATCGGGAGATCATGGGTTCGAACCCCACTGGGAGCATTTCTTTCATCTCCCCCAAAGACACCAAGTACTGGTTCTAGTCCCAGGAAACGGACTCGAGAGCGTTAATATAAGCCTACGGCTTTCGATGCAATCAAGCTAAAATAAATAGGTTTAAACTAAGGATGTGCACTAAGCACATAAAAACCAGCTGTCCCAGAAAAAAGGTGAGTATGTAAACTGAACGCTATGATAAATGGCAAACAGAAACAATGGTTAAAAACAATGAAAATTCCAAATAACAAACAAACATTGTCCTTCAGATCACCAACGAGATCACACGTCAGATGATTGAGTGGAAGGGCTTCTACAATCTAGAGAAGCCCGGAGAGTTCACGAACATCGTCGACATCCAGATGATGGCCGCCATGATCCACCCTGGTGGAGGTCGCAATGACATCCCGCAGCGTCTCAAGCGACACTTTAATGTCTTCAACTGCACCTTGCCCT
The DNA here is from genome assembly GCA_007657795.1 of Dreissena rostriformis. Taxonomy (NCBI): domain Eukaryota; kingdom Metazoa; phylum Mollusca; class Bivalvia; order Myida; family Dreissenidae; genus Dreissena; species Dreissena rostriformis. The sequence continues at coordinate 89,503 of VMBQ01003991.1, forward strand.
CGAATACTTCCATTGACAAGGTTTTCAGGACGATAGGATGCGGATACTTCATCAAGGTATAGATAGGTCTTTCATAGTTTTTGAAATACAGCTTTTGTTATACAGGTTTTGATTTTTTTTGCTTCAATGTTTTTTTAATCAAAAAGGTTTTTAGGACGATCAGATGTATTATACTTATTAAGGTATCAGTCTTTGGAATTTCATTTAGTTTTTTTGTATAAAGCTTCCATTATTTTACTGTTTCACTAAATTGAATCCTAATGCTTATTTTAGAATGTGAATGTTGTGCTAGAAACAAAAATCTAAAATAAAAATATTTAGCAGATACAAAAGTTGCAATCAACCCTTATAATGATTCCAAGTTGCAATCAATCCTCATAATGAGTCCCAATTGCAATCAACCCTCATAATGAGTCCCAATTGCAATCAACTCTCATAATGTGTCCCAATTGCAATCAACCCTCATAATGAATCCCAATTGCAATCAACCCTCATAATGAGTCCCAATTGCAATCAACCCTCATAATGAGTCCCAATTGCAATCAACCCTCATAATGAGTCCCAATTGCAATCAACCCTCATAATGAGTCCCAATTGCAATCAACCCTCATAATGAGTCCCAATTGCAATCAACCCTCATAATGAGTCCCAATTGCAATCAACCCTCATAATGAGTCCCAATTGCAATCAACCCTCATAATGAGTCCCAATTGCAATCAACCCTCATAATGAGTCCCAATTGCAATCAACCCTCATAATGAGTCCCAATTGCAATCAACCCTCATAATGAGTCCCAATTGCAATCAACCCTCATAATGAGTCCCAATTGCAATCAACCCTCATAATGAGTCCCAATTGCAATCAACCCTCATAATGAGTCCCAATTGCAATCAACCCTCATAATGAGTCCCAATTGCAATCAACCCTCATAATGAGTCCCAATTGCAATCAACCCTCATAATGAGTCCCAATTGCAATCAACCCTCATAATGAGTCCCAATTGCAATCAACCCTCATAATGAGTCCCAATTGCAATCAACCCTCATAATGAGTCCCAATTGCAATCAACCCTCATAATGAGTCCCAATTGCAATCAACCCTCATAATGAGTCCCAATTGCAATCAACCCTCATAATGAGTCCCAATTGCAATCAACCCTCATAATGAGTCCCAATTGCAATCAACCCTCATAATGAGTCCCAATTGCAATCAACCCTCATAATGAGTCCCAATTGCAATCAACCCTCATAATGAGTCCCAATTGCAATCAACCCTCATAATGAGTCCCAATTGCAATCAACCCTCATAATGAGTCCCAATTGCAATCAACCCTCATAATGAGTCCCAATTGCAATCAACCCTCATAATGAGTCCCAATTGCAATCAACCCTCATAATGAGTCCCAATTGCAATCAACCCTCATAATGAGTCCCAATTGCAATCAACCCTCATAATGAGTCCCAATTGCAATCAACCCTCATAATGAGTCCCAATTGCAATCAACCCTCATAATGAGTCCCAATTGCAATCAACCCTCATAATGAGTCCCAATTGCAATCAACCCTCATAATGAGTCCCAATTGCAATCAACCCTCATAATGAGTCCCAATTGCAATCAACCCTCATAATGAGTCCCAATTGCAATCAACCCTCATAATGAGTCCCAATTGCAATCAACCCTCATAATGAGTCCCAATTGCAATCAACCCTCATAATGAGTCCCAATTGCAATCAACCCTCATAATGAGTCCCAATTGCAATCAACCCTCATAATGAGTCCCAATTGCAATCAACCCTCATAATGAGTCCCAATTGCAATCAACCCTCATAATGAGTCCCAATTGCAATCAACCCTCATAATGAGTCCCAATTGCAATCAACCCTCATAATGAGTCCCAATTGCAATCAACCCTCATAATGAGTCCCAATTGCAATCAACCCTCATAATGAGTCCCAATTGCAATCAACCCTCATAATGAGTCCCAATTGCAATCAACCCTCATAATGAGTCCCAATTGCAATCAACCCTCATAATGAGTCCCAATTGCAATCAACCCTCATAATGAGTCCCAATTGCAATCAACCCTCATAATGAGTCCCAATTGCAATCAACCCTCATAATGAGTCCCAATTGCAATCAACCCTCATAATGAGTCCCAATTGCAATCAACCCTCATAATGAGTCCCAATTGCAATCAACCCTCATAATGAGTCCCAATTGCAATCAACCCTCATAATGAGTCCCAATTGCAATCAACCCTCATAATGAGTCCCAATTGCAATCAACCCTCATAATGAGTCCCAATTGCAATCAACCCTCATAATGAGTCCCAATTGCAATCAACCCTCATAATGAGTCCCAATTGCAATCAACCCTCATAATGAGTCCCAATTGCAATCAACCCTCATAATGAGTCCCAATTGCAATCAACCCTCATAATGAGTCCCAATTGCAATCAACCCTCATAATGAGTCCCAATTGCAATCAACCCTCATAATGAGTCCCAATTGCAATCAACCCTCATAATGAGTCCCAATTGCAATCAACCCTCATAATGAGTCCCAATTGCAATCAACCCTCATAATGAGTCCCAATTGCAATCAACCCTCATAATGAGTCCCAATTGCAATCAACCCTCATAATGAGTCCCAATTGCAATCAACCCTCATAATGAGTCCCAATTGCAATCAACCCTCATAATGAGTCCCAATTGCAATCAACCCTCATAATGAGTCCCAATTGCAATCAACCCTCATAATGATTCCCAATTGCAATCAACCCTCATAATGATTCCAAGTTGCAATCAACCCTTAAAATTATTCCAGTTGCAATCAACCCTCAAAAGGATTAAAAGTTGCAATCAACCCTCAAAAGGATTCAAAGATGCAATCAACCCTCAAAAGGATTCCTAGTTGCAATCAACCCTAAAAATGATTCCCAGGTTCAATCAACTCTCAAAATAATGCCCAGTTGCAATCAGCCCTCAAAATGATTCCCAGTTGCAATCAACCCTCAAAATGATTTTCTGTTGCCATAGAAACGTGGCTTCCCAGAGGAGGTGACGGAGATGATCAACAACCTGGTGCTCGCCACACGTAAGATCTGGCAGCGCACCAAGGTCAAGATGTTGCCTACGCCGGCCAAGTTCCACTACGTGTTTAACCTGAGAGATCTCAGCAGGATCTGGCAGGTACGTAGGGCAGAGGTCAAATGGGGGATGAGCATGTTATATAAACCCACAGCTTTTTTTCCCATCTTTGTGAAGTGGCCTTGTGCCCCCTCATTTTGTGAAAAGATGAGTCGAGAACCTTTAAAAAATATGAAAAAATGAGTCGCAAACTGTTCAAAATTGTGGAAAAAATGAGTCACAAACTTTTTTTTATTGTGAAAATTTGAATTGCGAAATTCTTTAAATTTTGGATATTTGAGTTTCAAACTTCTCGAATTTGTGGAGAAAAAAAAAATCATGTTTTATAAACCTACCTGTCCTGTAAAGCACAGGTTTACATCACACCCAGACTTTCCCTCTATACAAATCAATTAGTGGTAGGATACAGCTTATTCCACTTCTTACTGAAAAGGAAGATGACATAATGCTAAATAAGATTGTTCACAAATTACAGCAATTCCTGTAATTCCTTGATTACACAAATCAAGCTTAAAGAAACAAAGCGTTCGTGTACAAAACAAAAATTGATGTTGACATTACGTGTAAAAAAAAAGTTGTTTGTTTTTACTAATCGAACTGAAGCTTTATTTTGGTTCTGACCAGTGTTTTTGGTACATGTACTCCAGTTGAGTTATCCTTCATGTTTGCTATACTCTAATCAAATTGGCTTAATTGTGTCTTGTTCTGAGAAAACTGGGCATAATGCATGTGCATAAAGTGTCATCCCAGATAAGCCTGTGCAGTCTGCACAGGCTAATCAGGGATGGCACTTTCCGCCTAAATTGGATATTTGCTAAGAAGAGACTTCATTTAAATGAAAAATTCCATAAAAGCGGAAATTGTCATCCCTGTTAGCCTGTGCGGGACTGCACAGGCTAATCTGGGATGACAATTTACGCACAAGCATTATGCCCAGTTTTCTCAGAACACGACACAATTAACCTTTACATGTTATATTAATGTTAGTGGAAGCAAACATTTAGTTTTTTCCTTATTTAGACATAGAATACATTAAGTGGGCTATTTAAACATTTGTGGTGTTTCTGTTCAGGGAATGTTGAACTGTACATCTGATATTGTCACCAACATTGGGACGCTGATGTCGCTATGGAAACACGAATGCTACCGCGTCATTGCTGACAGATTCACGGAAATGGCTGACAAGGATTGGTTCGAAAAGAACATCAAACCGGTAAGAAATTAATTAATTATTCTGCTTTAAATTATTTTCTCTAGAATGAAACAGCTCTTCTTTTCTACATGTTTATTTATTTATGAACACTTTTTATCCCCTGCCAAAGTTGGAGATATATTGAAATTGGCGTTGACGGTCCGTCAGTCTGTAAAAAAAAAATGAAATTGACGGGAGATATCAATTCAATGAATTTTCTTGTTTTATTGAGGATGGTGGGGATCTAATAGTGAATAATGAAATTTTATATTATATTGATATTTTATTATAATGTGTCTTAAAAAGATGTTTTGTTTTCCTTGCTGCTGCTCATGATACAGACAATGATTTCTTTGTTGCTTGCTCCCAACATGAAACTGAAACAGACCTTCATGCATTAATACTTTTAAGTGATATTACTATGAGTACATTGTAATCTAGTGAAGTAGATAAAAGAGTTTCAGACTAAACTACTAATATGGTAATGGTCATAATGAGCAAGTGAAACACATGCACAAACAAAACAGAATATGAATACAGGGCATCAATCAAGCGTGTAATTGATGAAGTTAATGGCCTTGTTTTTAAATTGGATTTTTAATTGAATACACATGTCTGCTTTTACATGTACCTCTTCTGTGAGAACTGGGCTTAATGAATGTGCGTAAAGTGTCGTCCCAGATTAGCCTTTGCACTCAGCACAGGCTAATCGGGGACTACACTGTCCCCTTTACAGATCTTTTCTTTCAAAGGAAGTCTCTTCTTATCAAAAGTCTAGGCGGAAAGTGTTGTTCCTGATTAGCATGTGCACACTGCACAGGTTAATCTGGGACGACACTTTAAGCACATGCATTTAGCCCAGTTTTCACCACAAACGGCTCATATGATAAGATATCATTCTGATTGGCCAGGTTGCGGAGGAGGAGTGTGGGTTGGCTGCAGCCACAGACATGCACACGGAGCCCTACTTCGTAGACTTCATGAGGGACGCCCCTGAACCTACCGGTACGTGACATGACCTTTACCTTTGATTGTGTCCTTACTATTTCTGGCAACATTTTAAATGGACCTTTCTTTTTCCTTTTTTTTTAAATTGATCTAACTGTTACTAGCAAAAATGTTTAACCCTTTACCAATCAGATAAGCACTTTGCCGCATTTGCAGTCCCTTAGAAAATCTAATTAAATTCAAGAACTTTGTTATTAGATTCAAGTTTTAAAGGCTTCATTTCCAACTCTAAGATACTCATGGGGAGCGGCATAAAACCTGATATTACAGTCTGCGAGTTACTCGCAGGTTTTATGCTAGTTGGTCATAGCCATTTTGACTTTGCATCTGATAGGGAAAGGGTTAAGTGACCTTACCATTTCAAGCAACATTTTTCAATTGACCTTACTATTTCCATCAGCATGTTTACTTTACCTCACTATTTTTGACAACATGTTTAATTGACCATATGGTTTGCAGGCCACGTTTAAAATTTACCGTACTTCATTTGTATTTCTATCAAAAATAAAATGACCTTTCGATTTCTAGAAACATGTTATATTGACCTTAACATGTCTAGCAACATGTTTAATTGACCTTCCTGTGTGTAGCAACATGTTTAATTGACCTTACTATTTCTAGCAACATGTGACAAACATTGACATATGAATGGTTTTAAGCACTTTAAGTGTGTATTATAAACAAAACAAATTACGTTTTGACCTTAACGACTGCAGCAGTATTTTACAATCATCAAACTTCATTTATTAGTTTTAAATTGTTTGGAATCTCTTAAATTGTGTTTCTCATGCTAATTGTTTTATGTGTGTATGCTTTATTTAGCATTATTTTGTTATCAATTGTAAGTGTGTTTAGAGTTTAATGTTACAGTTTTCTGTCTACCAGATGGGAACGTAAAAAAGTCTATGTATATTGTAAAAAAAAGTTGTGTATAAAATGCGGTTCTTGCAGCATCACATCATATTAGCAATTTTCATAACCATTTTTAAATATTACCTTATCATTCATTGAATAACACTGTCCTTAACTTATCAGGTGTTTTATTTGCCTCTAAGGTATGAAAACTCAGTTATTTGTAGCTTTACACCTAAATCGGATGGCATTTTAGAATAAATTATACTCTTAGGTATAATAGGTATCAGAAAGATTCAGCTCTTAGAATTATTGTAACAATATTTAATTTTTAGTTATAATCTAGGTCTAGTCTTATATCAAAGCGAGATATTTGGTGTTTTATAATTGAAACGGAAATAAGTTAGTAATCTAAAATAGAAAACTTGTATTTAAAACATGATTATAATCCTGTTTACAAAGTTAACGCTAACAATGAAACTTGAATGTTAATTGAAGTCATCAAAGTATTAATAATATAAAGGAGGAGGGATATTTTGTCTTAATGTGTAAGTTATAAAGTAAGAAGTGCCGTTATTTCATCTTGGTTTTCGCAATATAATGTACAAACTTACGGTTATATTTAGTTTAGTCTATCATCATATACTCTTTAGACATACGTGTCCGGCCTCTAGTTATAAAATTAATACTTCCACATTGTATATATAATAAATAATAGCAGAGGTACAAATCCATTATTTGTATAATAAATACAGCTTTTAGCAATTTTTGAACTGCCTTCATTTTAGTATTACCCGATTCCCCGCCTAAAAAGACAGGTACCTCATTGTACAAGAATTCTGCATGGTACTTCTTTCATATTGTGAATTCCACTGATTATTGTGACACGTTCATTTCCATGGAAACATGATATTATCTTTGAAATTCCATTGCTTGTTTGATGGTGGATTAAAACATCCCATCTATGATTTGCAGGCACTGAGTTTTATTTGCAAGTGCATATTTTATGGAAGTATTTTTTTAGATGATTAAGTTTTTGACCCGATGGTTGTTATATTATGTTGTAATGATTG
>VMBQ01003992.1:8736-32992 GCA_007657795.1 Dreissena rostriformis
GCTCAGGTGAGCTAAAATAGGCAAGTTGCATGATTTATTTTGTCATCTTCAAATTAACCCATTTGCTGCCACGATCAAGGCAAACAGTGTAAATCCTTAGCAGATGGCTTCTATGCTGTTTGTTATAACACACATCCTCAAAAATATATATATCAAGTTTGTATTTTTAACGACAAACAAAATTTCTTGCAAAATGGATAAGCAAGTTCCAAATATAAAAAATATGGCCAACAAAAATGATTATGGTAAATAGCTATCACATTTCTCAGGTCCCAAAATCTTAGATTTTAGTTTAATTCTATCAATCCAGGCTTTTACTTGTTCAGTCCGGAAAATTGTTAGAAAATTTGGATACTTCATGAATGTTTATGAGCTAAAATGTCAAAATTTATCATTCAAATTGATGATGTTTGCATGTGCATGAAGGAAAATGTTTATTAAACCTAATTAATATTTAAAAGCTGTAATAGTGAACTATTACTTACATATCTGAAGAGTATATTGATGGTTATGGACTCATCACATCTCACTACACACACAACCACTTACAAAATGATGCAGATGTTTGGTTTATCTGGAAGACTTGTGGTCAGCAGCAATCAATCACTTTCTCGGGTTAACATTCTCAAAGGGTCAGCATCCCAGCATGTTATCTCATTAACAGCTACAGACCATTATTGTATTGCTGATAAGGGCTGAAGTCTATCTGACTCAAGAATTGGGCATTTACCCTGGACTGGTTAGTTTTTTTCTTGATCATGCGATGTTGCAGATTTACCACCATTGGTGAATCGTTACTGCGGTCCAGGCTGGGAGTACGACGTCTACAGTGACAGGTGCTACAGATTCAGCAATTTCGCTGGGTCTTTTGTGCAGGCCAAGGATTGGTGCGGGCAGTACGGCGGCGCCTTGATCAGCATCACCTCGCCCTCCGAGTTCGTCTTTGTCATTGGTACGTGTGTATGTATTTCGAAGTTTATGAGGTCCTTCTGCGCCTGAGGCTGCATTATTTGTACCAATCACTGCGCTAACTGTGGAGCCTTTCATTGCCGAGCTCCGGTAAAACAGGGCTTACTGCATGTGCGTAAAGTTTCTTCCCAGATTTTACTTCTTTTGTACTTGAAACATCTTCATAATAGCATTCTTACTTATCAACGTCCGCTGTAGAACTTTTTTTTATAATACCCCACCCTCTGAAATTATAGTCAATTAAGAGTTCATAAATTATTGTTTGATAGAAAAAAATGCATTGTGTAGCCTAATGATTTAATCATTATAAATTAACCTTTGATGGTGGGGGAGGGGGCAGACAAAACATCAAAATTGCCCTTATGCAAACACATTTTTGTTCAAGTGTGACTATTTTCTAGAAACGCATAATACAATTCCACAGATTTGTCAAATATGAATTTAAGTGAGGTCAGATGTTTAAGCCATTCAAGTATCTAGAAATTTGATATCTGTTGGCATCGTGCATGCGTTTAAATATCTTATATCATGAGTGCCGGTTCTTGTTAGAATCTGTGAACAACTGTAGACCTAACCGTAGACCTTCCAACTTTGCTGTGGCTTTATCCAACAATATGGTGAGTTATTAGCTATACTCCGGTGCAGGTGCTGTCCATAAGTACGGGAGTGTGCCGGTCCGATACTGGCTCGGTCTGACCGCAGGGGTCGAGGAGGGCTGGCGCTGGATGGACGGGTCCCCATTAGCCTACTTCAACTGGGCTCCAGGTAACATACACACTTGGGTAACGGTAAAACGTGTCATAATAGTTTGGCTGGCGAGTTCAGCTCTAACAGCAAAAACAGGCAGAAGACAGTGTATGCGGTGGATCATGCATTTCATGAACGACGTATTGAGAATGCAAAACATGGGACCCAAATGTAAAAATCATATTATGAAAAGTTATACAATTTAATGCGAAAATAACCATAATAATTTCCCTTATATCGTCTATAATTCTTCCGACTTATCATGCGACATAACTTGATATGTGCTAAAGAGAGGCTTTAGTATTAATATAGTGTTAAGATTTATCTTTATTGGTCTGTGCGTCCAGGATATCAGTCGTTATTTATTTTGCCCTGCTCGTTTGTTAAGATGAGCCGCAAGATAAAGGCTGCGCCTTCCTCGTCACTGGGCCGACATCTAACTTCGGTCAGTGGGTGACAGACGAGTGTGACCAGAACTATCACTTCATTTGCAAGAAACCAGGTAAGAGTTCTTATATCATTTTAGCTCGATTGCATCGAAAGCCTAACACTTATTGAAATGATCTCGAGTCCGTCTCCTGGGTAGAACCAGTATTTGGTTTCTATAGGGGGAGATCTAAAGAAAGCTCCCACAGTGGGGATCGAACCCGTAACCTGCCGGTCCACTAAGCTACGGCAAACTTAATATTTGAGACCTAATATTTGTATTTAAACGATGAACACATAAGAACATTTTGATGTATTGATGAAGATCAAATGTATTCATCTGCGCTAACCACACAGTTCAGAACAAATCTGAGTAGTTACCTCTGTTAAGCGATGTTAAGTTGTTGATGTTGTTGTTGAGTTTATTACCAAATACTCATCACATATATGCTATTTATGTCAATTTGATTGTTTTTAAAACGTATTTTTTATGCCCCCCTTTTTAAAACAAATGAGGGTATATTGTTTTCGCCTGTCTGTCTGTCATTCTGTCCAAAAACTTTAACCTTGGTCATAACTTTTGCAATATTGAACATAGCTACTTGATTTTGGCATGCATGTGTATCTCATGGAGATGCACATTTTTAGCGGAGAAAGGTCAAGGTTAAGGTCATCCTTCAAGGTCAAAGGTCAAATATATGGCTTCAAATCTCAATAGGGGGCATTGTGTTTCTGACAAACACAGCTCTTGTTTTGTAAATATATTGTTGTGTCTGTTGCATTTGGCAGGTGTTAAAGATGAGGCTTTAATTACCACAACATCCGGTCCAACATCCGGTCCTCATCAGCAGGGTATGCAGCAATAACGTTGCTGTCTCATTGTCTAAGTATTTTGCATGGTCCCACACATTGTCTTTAATTTTAGAAACGTGTTTTGTATTTTAAACCTTAAATTCATAGCGGTAATATATCGTTCAATTATTAAACACTTAGTGCTTCTGTACTGGATTGACTAATTTATTGGTATATCAAATAGTCATACATTTTACATATTCCGATTTCTCGGTATTATGTTCATAAAAACGATGCGTTTTGGTTAAGACTAAGTCGATATTTAAATGTTAGATAAAAAGGCTTTATTTATTACCCATTTCCTTTGGCCATGTGTTTTACTTCACCAGATGTTACGCTTTATTTATTGCCGGATTCCGATGTCCATATGTTTTCATTACCCTAGATGTTACGCTTTATTTATTGTCCGATTCCGATGTCCATATGTTTTCATTACCCCATATGTTACGCTTTATTTATTTCCCGATTCCGATGTCCATATGTTTGCATTACCCTAGATGTTACGCGTTATTTATTGCCGGATTCCGATGTCCATATGTTTTCATTACTCCAGATGTTACGCTTTATTAAGTTCCCGATTCCGATGTCGATATGTGTTTATTACCCTAGATGTTACGCTTTATTTATTTCCCGATTCCGATGTCCATATGTTTTCATTACTCCAGATGTTACGATTTATTTATTTCCCGATTCCGATGTCCATGTATTTTCATTACCCTAGATGTTACGCTTTATTTATTTCCCTATTCCGATGTCCATGTGTGATCATTACTCCAGATGTTACGCTTTATTTTTTGTCCGATTCCGACGTCCATATGTTTTCACTGCCCCATACGTTACGCTTTATTTATTTCCCGATATCGATGTCCAAGTGTTTTCATTACCCCAGATGTTACGCTTTATTTATTGCCCGATTCCTATGTCCATATGTTTTCATTACCCTAGATGTTACGCTTTATTTATTGCCGGATTCTGATGTCCATATGTTTTCATTGCTCCAGATGTTACGCTTTATTTAGTGCCCGATTCCGATGTTCATATGTTTTCATTACCCTAGATGTTACGCTTTATTTATTGCCGGATTCTGATGTCAATATGTTTTCATTGCTCCAGATATTACGCTTTATTTAGTGCCCGATTCCGATGTTCATATGTTTTCATTACCCTAGATGTTACGCTTTATTTATCGCCGGATTCTGATGTCAATATGTTTTCATTACTCCAGATGTTACGCTTTATTTATTGCCCGATTCCGATGTCCATATGTTTTCATTACCCTAGATGTTACGCTTTATTTATTGTCGGATTCCGATGTCCATATGTTTTCATTACTCCAGATGTTACGCTTTATTTATTGCCCGATTCCGATGTCCATATGTTTTCATTACTCCAGATGTACGCTTTATTTATTGCCCGATTCCGATGTCCATATGTTTTCATTACCCCATATGTTACGCTTTATTTATTTCCGATTCCGATGTCCATATGTTTTCATTACCCTAGATGTTACGCTTATTTATTGCCGGATTCCGATGTCCATATGTTTCATTACTCCAGATGTTACGCTTTATTTTTTTCCAGATTCCGATGTCCATATGTGTTTATTACCCTATATGTTACGCTTTATTTATTTCCCGATTCCGATGTCCATGTGTTTTCATTACCCTAGATGGTACGCTTTAGTTATTTCCCTATTCCGATGTCCATGTGTGTTCATTACTCCAGATGTTACGCTTTATGTATTGCCCGATTCCGACGTCCATATGTTTTCACTGCCCCAGACGTTACGCTTTATTTATTTCCCGATTCCGATGTCCAAGTGTTTTCATTACCCCAGATGTTACGCTTTATTTATTGCCCGATTCCTATGTCCATATGTTTTCATTGCTCCAGATATTACGCTTTATTTAGTGCCCGATTCCGATGTCCATATGTTTTCATTACCACATATGTTACGCTTTATTTATTGCCCGATTCCGATGTCCATATGTTTTAATTACCCCAGATGTTACGCTTTATTTATTGTCAAATTGCGATGCCCTTGTGTTTTCACTACCGTACATGTTACGCTTTATTTATTGCCGGATTCAGATGCCCATGTTTTTTCACTACCCTACATGTTACGCTTTATTTATTGCCGGATTCCGATGCCCATGTTTTTTCACCACCCCAGACAATGGCCTCGGTTGTCCGCAGCAGGGTTGGAAGGCGTACGAGAAGTCGTGTTACCTGGTGGTACAGGACAAGACAGATTGGACCCAGGCACTGCACAAATGCCGGCGATATGGACACGGCGCCGACCTGGCGAGCTTTAAGGGTGAATTGGAAATGGACTTCATTTGGTCGAAATTGGACAACGGTAAATAATTCTTCCAGAAACGGCTACACATATATGAAATAAGAATGTTTACACAATGTAATTGGATTTCCACTGGGCAGTGACGTTCTACAACTCGTTTATGTTTTAGATAATAAAACTTATTTCAGAAGTAATATATTACTAAATAAACAAACGGTGAACCGTAGTGCTATTGCTTCTGAAAGGAATTCGCAAAATAAGTAAGATTTGCATTGATCGAACATGGATTAAACTGTCAGAAAATACTGCGCTGTATGCTATCAAATCCATCTTTTGATAATGGGCCGAATAACATATATATGACGTTACAGACTTCTATTGCAACGATATTTACTCGAACTCCACAAAGTGTCAACTCTGGGCGTCCCGGGGCGAGTGCGACTACAATCCCGTCTGGATGGCCACACACTGTCACAAGTCATGTCAGCTCTGTATGCACAACTGTAGGGACACGTACGTGGAAGGGTTGTTTACATTTATTAGAGTCGCGGTCTGGGAAAACTGGATTTAATGCATGCACTTAAAGTGTCCTCCCATATAAGCATGTGCAGTCCAACCAGGCTAATCAGAGAAAACACTTTTGAAAGCACATGCTGATCTGGGACGACACTTTACGCACATGCATTTAGCCAGTTTTGTTTTCAAAACGCGGCTCATTATTGACCACGTCTTGAACAATTTATTGCATGTCTCAGTATTGTACATACGTATCGTTATATTTATAGTACTACTTCATTTCCTGTCAAAACAAAAAAATAGACCTTATGTTGATTTTTCTATGAGTGTATGTAAGTAGCTGTATTACTAAGGTTCATAAAGTTAACATACAAGAAATATGTGCATAGGAAGATTCCATCTGTTGGTACCCACAACAGTTACCTGTGGAAATACTCGTCACTAAATGCTTCATTAACCACGTGTATCATTTTAACACCAGAGCATTGTCGATTTATCACAAGGTATGGCGAGCAATGTTTAAACTGGGCACGGATTGGTGAGTGCAACAAGAACCCAGTCTGGATGGCGGCGAATTGCGCTGATTCCTGTGGAGTCTGCAAAGGAGGTGAGGTGATTAGCGAATATTATATGTGGCGTATTCTGAGAAAACTGGGCAAAATGCTTGTGCGTAAAGTGTCGTCCCAGATTAGCCTGTGCAGTCCGCACAGGCTAATCCGGGACGACACTTTCCGCCTATACTGGATTTTTGCTAAGAAGAGACATCATTTAAACCAAAAATTCCATAAAAGCGGAAATTGTCGTCCCTGATTAGCCTGTGCGGACTGCACAAGCTAATATGGGATGACACTTGACGCACAAGCATTTTGCCCAGTTTTCTCAGAACACGCCACATATGTTCATATAGAGTATCATAGGATAACTCTGTCGCACATCAATTGTACAACGCATATTTTGTTTAGATTAGCATATTACATAATTATAAATAAACTCCGTACAAGTTGGCACAATTCAAATAATGTTAAATTGCAAAGTCTAATTAACATGTACATATTGGGTATTCGTTATTGCAATTCGTTATCATGAACAACATGTAGTATTTAATATATTGATTAGTTGATTTGTTACAATGAAGAGATCAGTGTGTTTAAGGTGAACCCTGAATTCAATAAAAATGATTCAACAAAAGTATTTGGGGAGGATGTGTCTCCATTCGTGTATATGAACTTCATTCTGGGAAAAATGGGCTTAATGTATGCGCTTAAAGTGTCGTCACAGATTAGCCTGTGCAAGCTAAGTTTTCCCAGAACGGAGCTCATATCACTGTGCTCACTGTGCACTCTTTGAAAAGTAGTATGTCATAATTTTTTTGAGTCGTGGGTAATTTTCATCAAGATGTTATATTACAAATATTTTTATAAATATATGACCATGAATCATTATAAACATAATTAGTACCTTTGTTCCGCCATCTTGAAAATAAGGTTTTTGTTGAGTCGTGGATTTTGATTAGCTGTTACAATATCAAGATTTGAATGCTATAAATAGCCTTAAAACTGGAATGGCAGGGGAGGTTAATTTTCTGTGTAAAAATGTCAACAGAAGATGTTGCATGGAAAATACTTATAAATACTCGATTTTGTGTTACTAAGAAACACTATATGAACAATACATAAAGGAGTATATATTTGATAAGAGCGTATCAAGTTATGATGAATTACATTATTTATCTGTTGTTGTCGCATTTTTGATCAGAAAAACGATGCTGACTGTGTCAAAACTTTTTCCCGTTACAAAATGCATCATGTGTAAACGTTCTATCATGGGGTTTCACTCGATCTCTATACACACGACTCAAAAACAACCAACGACTCAACAAGAATATACCATACACGTTTTATATAACCAGCCCCCTCTAGAGGCTACTGGCTGGGTATGCAAAGGAGTCAAGGTGAGAGATTGTACTCCTGGTCGGACAGATCCACTGTGACATACACCCTCTGGCACAAAGGCGAACCTAGCGCTCTGGAAAACACAGATGGGAGCTGTGTCGGACTCTATGTCCCTGTAAGTCTTGTTGTCATACATCAAGTCCTCATAGACTCTGGGCGGTATAGTTACATCTAGCTGTGTAATGGAGGTCATAGTTACATGTAACTGTGTCATTGAGGTCGTAGTCACATCTGGTTGTGTTATGGAGTTCGTAGTCACATCTAGCTGTTTTGCTGTTTTATGGATGTCATTGTCACATCTGGTTGTGTTATGGATGTCATAGTCACATCTCGCTGTGTTATGAAGGTCAAAGTCACAATTAGCTGTGTTATGGAGGTCATAGTTACATGTTACTGTGTCATTGAGGTCGTAGTAACATCTGGTTGTGTTATGGAGGTCATTGTCACATTGAGCTGTGATATGGAGATCATAGTCACATCTAGCTGTGTTATGGAGGTCATAGATACATGAAACTGTGTCATTGAGGTCGTAGTCACATATGGTTGTGTAATGGAGGTCGTAGTCACATCTAGCTGTTTTGCTGTTTTATGAAGGTCATAGTCACATCTAGCTGTGTTGGTGGTCATAGTCACATAAAGCTGTGTTATGGAGGCCATAGTCACATCTAGATGTGTTGGTGATCATAGTCACAAATAGCTGTGTTATGGTGATCATAGTCACAACTAGCTGTGTTATGGAGGTCATTGTCACATAAAGCTGTGTTATGGAGGTCATAGTCACATCTAGCTGTGTTATGGTGGTCATAGTCACATATAGCTGTGTTGGTGATCATAGTCACATATAGCTGTGTTATGGAGGTCAGAGTCACATCTAACTGTGTTATGGAGGTCATAGTCATATCTAGCTATGTTATGGAGGTCAAAGTCACATTCAGCTGTGTTATGGAGGTAATAGTCACATATAGCTGTGTTATGGAGTCATTGTCACATCTAGCTATGGTGGTCATAGTGACATCTATCTGTGTTTTGGAGGCCATAGGTACATGTAACTGTGTCAATAAGGTCGTAGTCACATCTGGTTGTGTTATGGAGATCATAGTCACATCTAGCTGTGATATGCAGATCATAGTCACATCAAGCTGTGTTATGAAGGTCATAGTTACATGTAACTGTGTTATTGAGGTCGTAGTCACATCTGGTTGTTTTATGGAGGTCGTAGTAACATCTAGCTGTTTTGCTGTTTTATTAAGGTCATAGTCACATCTAGCTGTGTTGTGGAGATCATAGTCACATTTAGCTGTGTTGTGGTGGTCATAGTCACATATAGCTGTGTTATGGAGGTCATAGTCACATCTAGCTGTGTTGGTGATCATAGTCACATAAAGCTGTGTTATGGAGGTCATAGTCACATCTAGCTGTGTTGTGGAGGTCATAGTCACATCTAGCTGTGTTGTGGTGGTCATAGTCACATATAGCTGTGTTATGGAGGTCAAAGTCACATCTAGCTGTGTTGTGGTGGTCCTAGTCACATAAAGCTGTGTTATTGAGGTCATAGTCACATCTAGCTGTGCTGTGGTGGTCATAGTCACATATAGCTGTGTTATGGAGGTCATAGTCACATCTAGCTGTGTTGTGGTGGTCATAGTCACATATAGCTTTGTTTTGGAGGTCATAGTCACATCTAGTTGTGTTGTGGTGGTCATAGTCACATCAAGCTGTGTAATGGAGGTCATAGTCTCATCTAGCTGTGTTGTGGTGGTCATAGTCATATCTAGATGTTTTATTGAGGTCATAGTCACATCTAGCTGTGTAATGGAGGTCAAAGTTACATCTAGCTGTGCTATGGAGGTAATAGTCACATCTAAATGTGTTATTTAGGTCATAGTCATATCAAGCTGTATTATTGGGTAATGGTCACATCGAACTGTGTTATGGAGGTCATAGTCATATCTAGCTGTGTTGTCGAGGTCATAGTCACATCTAGCTGTGTTATGGGGGTCATGGTCACATATAGCTGTGTTATGGAGGTCATAGTCACATCTAACTGTGTTATGGAGGTCATAGTCATATCTAGCTGTGTTTTGGAGGTCATAGTCTTATCAAGCTGTGTTATGGATGTCATAATCATATCTAGCTGTGTTTAAGAGTTCATAGTCACATCTAACTTTGTTATGGAAGTCATGGTCACATCTAGCTGTGTTATGCAGGCCATAGTCACATCTTCTTTGTTATGAAGATCATAGTCACATCTAACCTTGTTATGGAAGTCATGGTCACATCTAGCTGTGTTTTGCAGGCCATAGTCACGTCTTACTTTGTTATCAAGATCATATTCATATCTAGCTGTGTTATGGAGGTAATAGTCACATCTAGCTGTGTTTTTGGAGGTCATAGTCACGTCCATCTGTGTTATGGACGTCATAATCATATCTAGCTGTGTTATGGAGTTCATAGTCACATCTAACTTTGTTATGAAGTTCATTGTCACATCTTACTTTGTTATGAAGATCATATTCATATCTAGCTGTGCTATGGAGGTTAAAGTCACATCTAGCTGTTCTATGGAGGTTATAGTCGTATCTAACTGTGGTTTGGAGTTCATAGTCACATCTAGCTGTGCTATGTAGGTCATATTCGTGTCTTGCTGTGTTTTGGAGGTCATATTCATATCTAGCCATGCTATGGAGGTCATAGTTACATCTAGCTGTGTTATGGAGGTAATAGTCACTCATAGCTGTGTTATGGAGGTCACACTGTTTGGTAATTGGCCCTTGCCATAGGTATTGGAGCAAATGCTGTATATGATAAGGTTTCTTGATTGCTGATGCAGCTAAGTTTCACTTTTTTTTTTGAAATTTAAACAAATGCATTTGTTTCCACGATTGCGGGTTTATGTCAATAATTTCCGCTTCATTTGTGACAATCATGTACTCAATAACATTGCACATATAACTTGTCCCTTATTGTCAATATAAGGGTAAAATACAAAAATATATTCAAATATGTTCGAACAAAAGACAATAAGCCTTTTCACGACTGACATATGAATTATTAGTTTCTTGGACATATGTGCATTATTTATTCTAATTTACTTAACACTCATTTTAATCGACATTTGATATGTACGATTTCATTAATCTGGATGGTCGTTTCGTTGATTGCAGATAAATCAAATGAATGATGGCTCATGTAGCGATATATTAGATGGATATGTTTGTAAACAACCGATGCAAAGAATGTCAAATGCAAGCGCCATTGATAATTCTGTGGGATGTGACGGAGTAAGTACATGTCTCTCTTAATGCTAACTTCCGTTTAACATACATTTTAATAGGGCGAAATGAAACCTTAAAAAACAACAAAGAAAAAAACAACACATTGAAATTTAAAAAAAACCCTCTGCAGTTCAATTTACTAAACATAGTCGGAGAGTTGTATTATATTTTGTTGAACACTTTACCACACCTGATATTTTTTTAACGAAAATTCAGTACATTATTTTCTGTGCAAATTACCTCATTATATAAATAAATAAATAAATAAATATATATATATATATATTCAAGTTACTGAAATGTATTTCCAGACACAGCTAGCCTATAAGGACATGTGCTTCAAGTACATTCACAGTCCCAAGACGTGGAGTGAAGCGAAGGCGTACTGTGAGACAACTATACGAGGCTCCCTGGTTGTTATTAAAAACCGGTAATAAACATGTGCATAATATATAAATATTATATATCTATCGAACATAATTATGTTAAATCCATTAAAGTTAATGATAATATTTTACTATTCGGTGATAATGCATTCTCTGTTATCCGATTATATGTCTGTTCAGATATAATGTATTCACAATTACACATCAGTAAGTAAGTAAGTATTTTGAAACAAAACCAATATATCCACTGATTAGTTTATGTTGAGCCTTAACCAAAAATGACATAAATTTGAACACGTCATAGACATATTCATATTGGTGCGATTTAAAAAATGTCTTTTTCAATACACAACTAGAATTGCGTGTCCACACTATTCGCTGACGTTTTCTCTCCGACGGCATAGACCGTTCTATACCAGTCTGAAGGGTGTTTGCACTATACAATGAACGAACATACGTGTAGTATACTGTTTGTTTATCATTACAAAATATTTAAAATAAATTCCAGTCCACTTAAAGAAATCTTGAACTGCGAGCCACATGACTTGTGTGAGGAATAGTCAATGTAATAGTTTGTTTTAATGCTTGAGGCAGTTATCAGTTACGTGCACTTGATATAACTGGTAAACCAGCTTACCAAGGAACAATGTGAGGAGGTTAATTGACGCAGCGAATTACGGTTGACAACCGGGAAACCAAACAAACAGCGTTTGCTTGAACGTGTCAGCAGGATCAGTGAATCAGCGCTGTTCTGAAGTATTCATTAAAAAAAACTATGCCATATTTTTTGTATATAGAAAACATTGGTATTATACTGGTTACTGTTGGGTCGTGTTAGAATATATCAGATTCAGGGCGAATAAAATAACGTTTGGACAAGCCTCGCAGTTTTACTTTTCTAAACTTTACCTAAACCCGATCATACGTGTTACTCTCTTTGTAAATTGTATACATATAATCTAAAAAGTAGCTACCAATGCAATTCAAATAGGAAATTCAAAAATGAAAAAAAAACAACGATGTACATGTTACAGTTTTACGATTATATTATGCATGTATACAGTTTGTTTAAAATTTACTATAAATATAAGTTATATGGTCAGCGTTTAATCTGTAAATGTCAAAAGTTGAATGCATGTACACGCTTGAACGAAATGTATTGCACGAAACAATTCCACAAATAGTTGTGATTTCCCTGCAGATACGTTCAGGCGTTCGTAGCCAGTGAGCTACATAATCAGATTGAGGACATTTGGATTGGTTTGTCGATAAATGGGTCACTGGCATCAAAACTTCAGTGGGCTGGTGTCGACCAGCACATTCGTTTTACCAACCTCGAAGCAGCGGATATCAGTAAGTAGGGGTGGAGGTCGGATGGGTATGGTATACTTGGTTGTTCGGGCGATTAGTTAGGTTATTAGTTTATTGTACTCCTCAATTAGGAGTAGAAAAAAACAAACTTTCTCACATAATTATTTTATTCATTTTCATTTCACGGGTGTTATCGAGCGTAGTAAAATGTATGCATATGATAACAATTAAATACAGGTTCCCATAGTGGCTTCACACTTAAAATATGCAATGGTCTTAAATAACCATTATTTTGATCATTATTTAGCTAGTTTAGGTAACTCGGGATGTTTTGCCTTGCAACAAAAGAAACCCATTGGTCTCTGGAAGGAATACAACTGCTCTACACAATTGCCCTTCTTGTGTCAGAAACTAAGAAATGGCTTTTCCACGACGCCAACTTTGCCAACAGTTCCAACTCCTAATGTGGCCACAAAGTGCGATGATTCCTGGACACAATTCCAAAGTGTCTGTTATAAGGTTGGTGTCTCCCTATTGTCAGTATGTTTTGTCTTTTCGAAGCGATACATTAATATAACACTAGACAAGGTACCTTTCATTTCGTGAACTAATGAAACAGTGTTTGGTCTGAAAACAAAATGTAACCTATGGTACCCGCAAATTTATATTACACGTGCGTTTGTTTTAATCACACGTAACTGCTGTATAACACCGAACATAACGGAAGGAAAATGTTGTTAATATATGAGCCTCGGTCTGGGAAAACTGGGCTAAATGTATGTGCTTTCCGCTTTTATGGAATATTTCGTTTAAAGGGATTTTTTTCTCAACAAAAGTCCAATATAGGCGGAAAGTATAAGCCTTGTATATAAAATTATATGCACTTGCATTTTGACCAGTTTTCCCAGAATTAGGCTCACATATTCATGGTCTTAGAATGTTGATTTTCAGCTATCCTCAAGAGACCATGGTATGACGACGTGGTCAGTAGCCAACGACATCTGTACCCACTATGGGGGTAACATGGTCTACATTGGTTCACAAGAAGTGCAAAACTTCATCTATAGTTTGTAAGAAGTTTAGCATTATATTCAAATAGTTATTATGGAGTAATGTGTATACCGTTAACTGATTACGTACCTACGTATTTTCCTTCTTTGCCTTTTTGCCGTTTATAGTATACCGCAAAATAATCAGTCTGTTCACAAAATATTATTTTGAACAAAATAAGAAGTGCATATAACTAGTTTTCAAACGTTACAGTAAAAACGTTTTAAAATGTACTTCCATAATATGTTTATACAAAAAAAACATCAATGTTTGCATTTCGTTATAATATGGATATTAAATTGCATATTTTTTCTGACTTGGAAATATTGGTTTTATTTATTAGTATGTAACGTTTTAAAGCATAAATGTTTAACAATGGATCTTATATTATCAAGTGTTGTTTTCATGTGTTACAGCATAAACGACGACATTTTTCTTGGCCTTCATGACACAAGCAACGAAGGAGGTAAGCACATTGTTCAAATGGAGAACAAACAACTTGAAACACGTACTGTAATTGGAACTAATGCAGCGCACACATGAGATATGTATACGAACATCCAATACATTTTTACGTAAACTCGGATAGGCATGTATAATAAACATGTTAAATGAGTTTTTCATACATGATACATTTATATATCTTAAAACATTTGAAGAATGCTTTTTAGTACCTATTATTCCGATAGTATAACAACATTGAAGCTTTATTTTACCACCTTTACACCATACTCAACCCTGACCTGTCCTTTTTTCGTTGTGCAAGTGTTTGTGTGGAGTAATGGCAAGCCCGTGGTTTACACCAACTGGGTCTGGGGCGAGCCCAACAACTATGGAGTGAATGAGGACTGCACAACGATGACCAAGTACAGTGGGCAATGGAATGACCTCACCTGCTACACCAAAAAGGCATTCGTATGTGAGATGCCATTGGGTATGTGATATGTGTATGTGAGGGACCACTAGGTATGTGATATGTGTATATGAGGGACAACTATGTATGTGATATGTGTATGTGAGGGACCACTAAGTATGTGATATGTGTATATGAGGGACCACTAGGTATGTGATATGTGTATGTGAGGGACCACTAGCTATGTGATATGTGTATGTGAGGGACCACTAGTTATGTGATATGTGTATGTGAGGGACCACCTCGGTATGTGATATGTGTATGTGAGGGAACACAAGCTATGTGATATGTGTATGTGAGGGACCACTAAGTATGTGATATGTGTATGTGAGATGCCATTGGGTATGTGATATGTGTATGTGAGGGACCACGAGCTATGTGATATGTGTATGTGAGGGACCACTAGGTATGTGATATGTGTATGTGAGATGCCATTGGGTATATGATATGTGTATGTGAGGGACCACTAGTTATGTGATATGTGTATGTGAGGGACCACTAGGTATGTGATATGTGTATGTCAGGGACCACTAGCTATGTGATATGTGTATGTGAGGGACCACTAGGTATGTGATATGTGTATGTGAGGGACCACGAGCTATGTGATATGTGTATGTGATATGCCATTGGGTATATGATATGTGTATGTTAGGGACCACGAGCTTTGTGAAATGTGTATGTGAGGGACCACTAGATATGTGATATGTGTATGTGAGGGACCACAAGGTTTGTTTATGTGATATGAGTATATGAGTTACAACTTGGTATGTGCATGAGATATGTGTGTGCAAGATACCACTAGGTATGTGTATGTGAGATACAACTGGGTCTGTGTATGTGATATGTGTATGTGAGATACAACTGGGTATGTGATATGTGTATGTAAGATACAACGGGGCATGTGATATGTGTATGTGAGATACAACTGGGTATGTGATATGTGTATGTGAGATACCACTGGGTATGGGTATGTGGTATGTGTATGTTAGATACAACTGGGAATATGTATGTGAACTGTTTATGTGAAAAACCACTGGTTATGTGTATGTTATATATGTATGCGAGGGACCACTAGGTATGTGATATGTGTATGTGAGATACAACTGGTTTTGTGTATGTGATATGTGTATGTGAGATACAACTGGGTATGTATAAGTGATATGTGTATGTGAGATACAACTGGGTATGTGTATGTGATATGTGTATGTGAGATACATACAGGGTGGTCGGTAGTCGAGTGGTAAAACACTGGTCTACCATTCCAGCGGTCGTGGGTTCAATCCCTGGCCGGGGCACTGGAAATTTCAGAAATGCTTCAAGTGTTTCCCACCCAACTAGAGATGTACTGGTATGAAACCCAGGTAATGTTCGCGTGTATCGGTGCTATACACTGAGCACGTAAAAGAACCAAGTGATATATTCGCAAAGAGGTAGGGTATCGCACCCGGATTTCTTGTATCCCAAAACTGTCTCTTATATCCGCTGTCTCTTCATCAAAACCAAAGGACCCCATTGGAAATAAGTGCTTGCACTTTCATGGGTTATCCTTGACTGCAAGGTCAAAATAAATACTACAATACAATACAACTGGGTATGTGTATGTGATATGTGTATGTGAGATACAACTGGGTATGTGTATGTGATATGTGTATGTGAGATACAACTGGGTATGTGTATGTGATATGTGTATATGAGTGACCGCTAGGTATGTTTATGTGATGTGTGTATGTGAATTAGTTATAATTACGTTTAAACTGCATATATTTCGTATATAAATAAAAAAGTATATTTTATTCATATTGTTATTTTTGTTGTACCATTTGTTTGTTCATTTAGATTTTGTGATTATCGCAATACTTATACATTTCGTAGTAAGAAAAGTGTAATCTACACTATGAATAGTCCATTTAAATGTTTAACAACAAAATATACAGCTATTGTATTAACATGACTTTTCAATTAGTAATTATTACATTTGATGTTTACTTCTAAGGAAGCAATTCTCACAAAATAAAAATATTTTCTGTCAGTCGAACATGTCTGTTCTTTTTATGAAGGAAAACCAGTAAATAAAGAAGCAGTACCAGATTTCTCAAAGATGGAAGGTAAAAACATAACAATTTTCTTCCATTTGTTATACTAGTACATTTTGTCATGTCGAAGTAAAGAAACGCCGTTATTGTTATGAAATAAAGTGTCATGAACATTTTAATTTTAAAACATAGTACGGTCATTTTTATTACGGGCATTTTTGTTATGTTATAATTAATTTTCGATAATAATATTTATACTTTTGTATTGATTTTTATCAGACTCGATTTGAAAGATTCAAAAACATAAACGATCTCGTTTTATGTTGGTGCATGTTACAGAATGCAATACCACCTCACCCAGCGATACCAATATGAAATGGTTCCGATATAAAGCGTTTTGTTACTACGTGGAGACTCAAGCTAGCAAGGCAAAAACCTGGTCCATGGCTCAGGATTTCTGCAGCTCAGTTCAGGGAGATTTAGCAAGCATTGACTCTGAAGGAACCAACGACTTCCTGACAGTGCTGGTAGGTTATAAATATCATATTTGGCAAGGCTTTAGAATTGGAGGACGTTTGTGCTGTAAATAAGAACATACCGCCTTCATGCGCACATGTGCGTTGCGTACTGAAAATAAAATTATTGACTTGTATATTTTATATTTTAAACGATTGGTATTAATACCTCAATTTGTTCACTTTTCGTAACCAGAACGTATTATGATATTTTTATTTATTTAAAACATATTTGGTAGCCTTTTTATAATAATATTCGGAATGGAAAACATATATTGTAATAACGTACTATTTCGGTGCACTAGTGTTCAAACAAAAGTTTTCAGTTCATACTTAAAACAGGTATATTTATTAGGAAAATTGAATATGGAATATGGAATTCAGTATTTGAAAAAACCGAGAATAATATGCACTAACAACGTAAATTTCTCCCTTAATTTGATTGTCAGGCTTGCCATATTCCATGATCCATTTTAATTTTAATTTACATTCTGCACATATCGACAGAGAACATTTTATGTGGAAACAAAAACATGCTACATCCATTTTCATTTTCATTTTCATTCTGCACATATCGGCAGAGAACATTTTATGTGGAAACATAACATGTTCCATCAATTTTCATTTTCATTCAGCACATATCGTCAGAGAACATTTTATGTGAAGACAAAACATGTACCATCCATTTTCATTTTCATTCTGCACATATCGACAGAGAACATTTTATGTGGAAACAAAACATGTTCTATTTAAGGTAACTCAGTCAGTGAACACGCATACGTGGATTGGGTTTTGGAAAAACAACGGCAAATTCGAGTAAGTTGTTGAAAAATAAAAGTGTTTTAAAAGTTAAAATTTCTCGATCAAACATATTTGATAAAAAATAATCCATTCTTTGGGCGATTGCCAAATATCGTTGGTCTGAGTTACATCGCTCTGTACTGTTTTAATAAATGTATATGCTCTTGTAGATGGCGGGACGGGTCCAGTGTACAATTCGCAGCATGGAGGCCAGGGACATATATGTCACAAACATGCGCACTGATAGAAAACATTGGTAATTAGTATAAGTTTACATAACACTTTCCTGGTTGTTAGAAAGTTATCAAATGTATACGAATTTTGGGGACACTCATAAGTAAATTTCATGTGTTTTTTTTATGAACAAAATACATTGACAATTAGTGACGCACGATACTTTGTTAAGCAAAAAATATTACAATTGTTCAACTTAATAATTATATATTGATCAAATGCAACCGTGAAGCGGCAACACTGGTTAACAAGAAACCTTGGGCCGAAAGCATCGCTGGATAGGTAACCTTGGAATTACACATGTGTTGGATAGGTAACCGTTGAATTACAACATTGCTGGATAGGTAACCGTTGAATTACAACATTGCTGGATAGGTAACTGTTGAATTACACCATTGCTGGATATGTAACCGTTGAATTACAACATTGTTTGATAGGTAACCGTTGAATTACAATATTGCTGGATGGGTAACTGAGAATTACAACATTATGGGATAGGTAACCGTTGAATAACAACATTGCTTGATAGGTAACTGAGAATTACAACATTACTGGATAGGTTACTGATAATTACAACATTGCTGGATAGGTAACCAAGAGGTACAATATTGCTGGAGAGGTTATTGAGAATTAGAACATTTCGTGATAGGTCCCCGATTAACAATGTGCAGTCACACTACATTCCAGAGACAATTGACACAATTGTGTTTTGTGATTAATAAAGAAATAAATAATGTAATACCAATAACACGAGGAAAATCTTTAATAAAGATTAAATTGGTATGAACATGTTTCTTAGCTCGTCAATAAATTAAGATTTATAAAAGTAATTTTCTACCTTCCTTTCTTATCAGGTCTCTGGGTAGATGGGGATTGTAATACGAATAGGCCGTTCATTTGCAAGCGTCCTTTAGTGCAATATACAACAAACACAACCGTTTTGCCTTCGACGTCTGCCACGTCTGTCGGCGGCTGCGAGGCTGGCTACACACAGTTTGGTACGAGCTGTGCTTATTGCAATAACATGCATAAAACGTTCTTAGCTTAGCAAGTATTTGGGAACAGACATTTATTAAACTAAGGAACGTGTGTCTCGGTATGGTTTGTGTTTTTCCTATTAAGATGAATAAACGTTCATAACGGCAAACGCACAATGCCGCGTTATTTTAAGATCAAATGATCATTTCTTTTCACTTTAAAAATAAACTATAACAAACATAACAATTAAAAAAAGCATATTGTGCACTAGGATGAGAGTTTTCAAACAGTTCTATTGTTATCATATCTTAAAATAAAACACAATGCCCTGGATGAACATTGCAAATATGTGTAGAACCTTTTTTATACAAATTATATATTATCATAACCTTCTATAAGAGCGAGTGGGTATCCAGTCAAAAT
Source organism: Dreissena rostriformis (assembly GCA_007657795.1). NCBI lineage: Eukaryota > Metazoa > Mollusca > Bivalvia > Myida > Dreissenidae > Dreissena > Dreissena rostriformis. The sequence goes on from VMBQ01003992.1 coordinate 28,417, forward strand.
ATTAACTTTTATTCGAGTAAAATTAGATCTACGTATAAATAAAGGTTCAAACAAGAGTATTATTTATTTGACGATTTGTGTACAAACGTGTGCTATCATATGTTTAGGTGGCAAGTGTTATAGAATCAGCGACCAATCAGGGCCCCTTCTGACGAGTGACCTGGCCTTTGCAAACTGCAGACGGCAGCGCGGAGAGCTTCTCACTATAGATTCGGTCGACGAACAAGGTATTGTTGTATCGTACATTGTATTATACAATTCATGTAAGGTAGGATCAACAGATAACATTGAACATGTTTTAATAAAACTACTACTTATAATAATAACTATTATAATAATACTACTACTACTACTACTACTACTGCTGCTACTGCTACTGCTACTGCTACTGCTACTGCTGCTGCTGCTGTTGCTGCTGCTGCTGCTGCTGATAATGCTGCTGCTGCTACTGCTGCTGCTGCTACTGCAACTGCTTCTACTGCTACTGCTACTGCTACTAATACTAATACTACTAATACTACTAATACTGCTACTAATACTAATACTAATACTTATAATTATAATTATAATTATAATTATAATTATAATAATTATAATATTAATGAAAGTATTAATTCTTTTAATAGTATTTGTTAGTTCGCTTCTGATTGGTCAACGCCATGGAGTCTGGACGTCAATGACTCGATGGAACGACGGCTCGTTCAAATGGGGCGGACAGAGAGCCGTGCATTTCACAAACTGGGCCCCCGGGGAACCCTCGTATACTAGGGCCGGAATGTCGCATGTACGCATATATTGCTTTAGTTATTGGACAAAATAACGTTTATTTTATCCAAAGTATACCTATGAAGTTTGTGCAAAGGTCATACAAAACATGAGACATTGGCAGTGAAAACGCGCGACAAGGAATTATTGGTAAAACTCAACAGTAACATAGATCCAATTATTGTGTGGCATTTAATCCTTATTTTTATATTGTTTATTTTGTGCATTTCAATATGATTGCAGGAGAATTGTGTCGAGATGCTTATTGGACCGGGAATGCTAGGGCGATGGAATGACGTCTCTTGTGACGCTAAACGCGGCTACATGTGTACCAAGGCTTTAGGTTTGTATTTAACGCAATGGCTCAATAAGATACGTTTGTTTTCAGCCGTTTACTACATTCCATTTTAGACAATTGATTCGAATGTGGAAAAATGCATATCAAGCCCTTGAACCTTGAACAGTACATCAACTCATATAAAACAAATCACCTTTTGTATTGACATTATTAATAAACAGAGCAACAACACTGTTTTATATATACAATCATTTGAATAAATCAATATACTAAACCGCTAGAAAACACATCTGCCGAACATGTGGCTTCTATCTGAAATAGACACACTTACGGATTTTTTTTATTACAAAAACTACTTTAGACCGCTCCTTGCCTCCTCAAACTACCGCGCCGAGTGGGTGTCCGCAAGGATATTCTGGATTCACTGACACGTGTATACGCCACGTGACAAGTTCAAGGCAAGGTTATGCGGACAGTCAGCGTGTGTGCGCCGAGCTCGATGGACGCGTGATGACGGTAGACAGCGAGACATACAATCCATACAGCCTATTGAGAAGTCTAAGCTCAGAAGGTCAAATATGGGTTAACTATGCTAAGGTAGGTCAGTTTTTTGTTTTCATTTTTAAGGTCATGTATGTGGCATTGGTACATAAAAAAGGATTCAATGTCACTCTTATGTTGATTTGCTGTATTGAATAGTGTATGGCATCTGAGCAGAAACGATTATTGCAAATGAAGCGTGTTATCTTTTTTGTACACCTAATGAATAAATGCATTTTGTCATAAAGCATTTTCTTATGAAACGTTCGATTTGAATGTACACTATTTTATTACATCCTATAAAAAAACTTCTCTTTACTAAATGTTGCCGGTAGGCGCAAGTTTGTTAGATAAAAAAATAAACACAAATCGTGTTTGAAGATATATAATTGTATCGGATCTATTAACAGGATCTAAAAAGAAAAGCATTAAATATATATGACAATGTTTCTACAAATATAACGATAATATTTATGATTGAAAGGCAAAAAAAACAAAAAACGATAAGAGATAATGCATGGCGGCGGGAATTTCAGTACTTTTTACATAATGACTAAATCAAAACCGTAATCATCACTAACAATAAATAATTAATTCAAACAATATATAAAAATATATATGACAAAATAAACAAATACAAGCTGCAGGAATATCAATTTCCTTACACAAATAACAATAAATAACCAACTCATCACAAAATAATAGTCGTGAATGTAAGCACTGAACATAAATTGATTGATTGGTTACTGTGTAAATAACGTTATAAACTAAGGTTACAGTCTACTTTAACATTAGTACTCAAAACTGCACTGACTATTAAATATGTCAACTCTTGTATTGTTGTAGTTATACAAATATGTTTATGTTTATGTATACAAAAACACAATATTCTATAGAGTATACATCTATTTATCTTTATATTAAATGTCACCATATGAAATTAATATTTCAGTCCTTGCAGTGGCTACTTACTTCAGTTACCACCAAACGTGTTTGTTTTTCACGCGTTTATGAGTTGCTGTTTATTTGGTTAGGTGGAATTGATTGTTGTTTGTTCTGATTAGTTTTAAAGTAAACGTATTGGAGGCCACACCAGTTTGTGCCGAACAACTGAGGAATAATGAGGCACCTTCGATTGCTCTTTTGATTTATTTGTTGTTGTTGTTGTGTGTGCTTTTAATAGAATTCGGGAGGCGGCTGTTTTGTCCTGACAGTAGACACCATTAAACAAAACTTGAAAGGATGCACGGAGGCGTTGACTGTCCTGTGTGAAAAAGGTATGTGAACGGTGTAAAGTCGCTGTGCGATACTGAGCTTAATAGGTTACATAAGCCTATTGTGTCACTATAAAAAGGGGAAAAACACAAAAGCATACTGTTGGACCATCGTCAAGTCAAGTCAATAATATATTGGTTCAATTTCATGCGAAACGGGTCTTACAAGGATATTTACAATAAAAGACTCTCTATAAATTATAAGTTATTGAAATAAAAGCGATTGAGATGTTAGCAATGCGAGGAGAGTCATACATACCACACATACAATTTGATGTAGAATGTGTGACAATTTAGGAAAGCATACATAGCACACGTGTATACATTTGTAAATAATAATTGCAATTAGCAAAAGTTTGTAATCTCAACACATAAAAGCTATAACCAGCATTTCTGTACATAAAGCTTGTGTTGGTGAACTATTGTGAAGGCACAGTTGTATACACATATATATAAATATATATAAATTACTAACTAAATGTATGGCAGGTTTATATATTTATAAAATATATATGTACTGGCATAACTCAATCGAATGTAATTCATTGAGAAAAAAATAGCCATCTTAATGCTAGTGATACATGTACATATTTATTCAATTTAAATAGAGAGTGACATTGAACGAGTTCTGTAGTTTAAGGGTTATAGCGAAAATGCTGGTCAGTGTTACAAACTTATAATGCAATAATAAGAAGGCTATACATTTACAGTCATGAATACAGTATCGATTGCAGCGGCTATATTGTACATTGGTATATGATGCAATAATAATATTACCAAAACGTTGAGCCCGAACGTGTGTGGTTGACCAACTCTTTAAAGCGACACATATTGAGGCATTTTAGTAAAAACACTAACACATATACACACACATAACACACACATAACACACACATATATATAACACAAGGTATATTCTAACATGTATATAATCGGAACCTACGGTTTATATTCCGTTGTAACTACATTACCGTTGTAGAACAGGCTATCACAATTTCGTTTTCATAAATATTAATGACCGTAATAATAACCAATTAAATTACTCTTCTTTTAAGAAGGCTTTTCGAAAAAGGTCTTGAATGCAACGGGCATTTGCTCGTATAATTGTTATTACAAAAGCGAGCAAATAACTTCACACACGACAAGGAGAAATCCGCCTGCATGTGTATGTTTTAACGACGCGTCATTGATTTAATTTCTTTGAAAGATTTTGACAGGGAACCGATGAAACGTCTCAAGCATTTTTCGTGAAACCGTTTTTTTCTAACCTTATCCCCCTCGTGAATCAAGAAGCTTGACGTGTTGGAGTGAACGTGTTGTTCTCACGAGGTATTCAGACGAATTCAGAAGCTGAGTATTCTGAATTCCCATTTAGAATATAAAGAAAGAGTGTATTTTCTTGAATGCCGACAAAACCTAAACGTCGCAGACATTTGAAAAAAGAAAACGAGTCACCAATTACTTAACTTACAAAAGATTCGATTCGCCGTATAAAGACCACATATTCTTAAAGTGTTTTAACACACTTTTAAATATATAAAAATAAAACCAAATAAATAAATAAAATTTATCGAAACATGTATTCCATCCCAAACCACGTTGTCCTTATCTTTAGAATTATGATTTATTTAAAATATGACATATCATATAATACTGACAACTATCTCAATTGGACATTGGTCCATGCATTAAGTATGCT
>VMBQ01003992.1:36378-47327 GCA_007657795.1 Dreissena rostriformis
GATTTTGTTGTTTTCTTCTGATTTTCTTGTAAACATGAGATAAAACCCTGTCATTTAGTGCCATTTTAGATCAGATGGTGACTGCTTACAAAGGAATTGAAGTAAGAACATGTGTTATGCATGTATTTCTTATAAACTGAAAAAAGTCGGGTTTTATTTAAATATGTCGAAAGTGACCATATATCCGGATAAAAATATTTCGGATGACATGTTAATTTCATGTCTTTTTTGTAGTGTTTAAACCAGTTTAATAATATCTTATTGATTTAAAAAAAACACAACTTCCATGAACATAATTATTTCAAGAAAAGTCAATATATGATACTGCATGGTAAACTCAAACTTTGTATCCAAGAGAAGGTGTTGGAATTAATGAAGTGCAATGTTCTTAACTATCGTATATGCTGCTTTTTAATTACTATTGATTCGTTGTTCCATTTGTGAATGTGACATATGAATTGTGGATATGATTGTCAATTGCTCAACGATCCATATATATTTCTGACCATTTTATAATTTTCATAATATAAGAAGCGCCCAGTGGGATGAGGGATAGAAAGAGAAAGTCACATACTTGAGTACATTTCAACCCATGCGCATTGCACGCTTTTTCGCATAAAAAAACAGTGGAGCGATACAGGATCATCATGGCCCTCTTGTTTTCAAATCATTATGAAACTTGCTACGAAAATGTGTTTTAATGATATCTCAGCCGAGTTTGAAAATGGTTTAAGTCCGTTGATAAACATTTCCGCTAGGCAGGCGTGGAAGTTTCTCCTTATATGGCTACGAGGAAACCTTGTTTACACTCTATAAGTCACATGGTTAACACACTTATCATGTAACGTGTACATAACATTTTTTTCTTATGATATCACAGCCTAGTTCGAAAATAGCGCCGGTCCATTGAATAACATGGCGGCCACGGGGCGAGGAAATTTTCCTTATTTTTCTATAAAGGAGCCTTGTTAACACTCTAGAAAGTCACATGTTTTGTCCAATTTTCATGAAACTTGCTCAGAATAGTTGATCATATGCTACATGTATGTGGGACGAGATTGTTCCGGTCCATTAAAATGCATAGTCACTCAGGGTTTGTTGAAAAAAGGTCGCCAAGGGGCAGGGCAATTTTTCTTATGTTGCTATAGTGAGTCCTTGTAAACACGCCAGAAGTTTTGCTTAAGCCCAATCATCACTTATGCCCAGAAAATGTGTTAAAATGAGTTTTAAAATGCCTATGGTTCCGAATTAATAAAAAATACATGGCCCCCAGGGGATTACCCGATAGGCAGTCTTTTTTATGGCTACAGTTAAACCCTGTGAGCACGCTACTTCATCTTTTGCCCATTAAGCCCGAAACGTGCTCAGACCATTAGTTTTGATAATATCTAATCCGGGTCCTACTTTTGTTTTCGAAAACAAACACAAAAACACAAATGCTGTTAGGAACAGTCCAGTTCCTTCTTGTTCCAGGTGAGCGGAATAGGGTTTTTGGTCATCGTGTTCCTCATTTTTTTAAACGCAATACGAAATACAAGTGAAAACATTTTGTTTCCCCACCAAAAGCATAAACTGTGTTGCAAAGATGACATACGTGATGCAAAAAAGCAGTGCATGTTTATCTTATGTCGGAAGTCTACGTTTGACATGTATCCATGCAACCACATAACATAATTCAGAAATATGCGGATGCTGACAAGCTAATAAAACCTCCTCAACAGGAGCGCAGGAGAAAAAAACAATACTGTTGCGTTCCACCGCTGGACGCATGTGTACGTATTTGTACTACACTGTATAACAGCCGTCTATTCTACACGTCTCGACCATATAAGGAATGCAAACAACTCTGTATGAGAACTTATTGACTTTTAAGTGTCGCACGTTGAACGAAATAAACAATAACATATATAGTTCGTTATTTAAAGTGTTAAAAGTCTACTTGTTTAATTTATTCCTTGTGAATCTTTCACTGTAGATAATGACACCAATGATAAGTACATAGAATAACCAACCAAAAAAACATATGCATTACGACCCGTATTATACGAGGCAATATTACACATAAACAATATTCTGGTAGTACACCGGTGGATTGTTTCATTTGTAATCCGAAATACTTGCGTATTAGTATTTCAAGCTTGTTTATGAACTCATCTTTAGTAATCTGTAAAACATTGATATTTATATAATATTACTGCTGAGTTAACCATTATTAACATATAAACTGTTATTTTACGATAAAACTTATTTTTTTCCATGGGACGCAGGTTAATTGTTAGCCATTTTCACCGGTGCATTATGGTCGGATGAGTCGTCGATTATAACGAATAGCAACCTTCATGATGTCTTATTTTAGATCAATGGTAATGTTTACATGTCCTAGCATTTGACCCTTTGTATACGTCGTTTAAAGAGGCACATTGCTTCTGATAATTTCCAATGTATGAAGCCATTTACTCAAGTACTAATCGTTGCTCAGTGAGCTTTCTAATTCTGGCCAGTTGGTCGCCCCGATTTCGCCACTTTGGGGCGCCCATGACTGACCGGCCTGCTCAATTACCCGTTTTGACCTTAAATGATCATGTTAGGCCAAATTTGCCCATACGCTACTATAAAAGGATGACCAATCTTTGGTCATCAGCTCAGTTCCCTTTTGAAACTTAGAAGCAGGTCTTTTATGAAAGCCAAAGCTGTATATTCACTTATAATTATTCGAAAGACCTCCTTTAACATCATACTTTAAACTCTAACCTGCGACATTTCATAACGACATTTTGCAGCATTCATTGTTATTTTATTTACTTATCATTGGTGTTATTATCTACAATGAAAGACCCATCAGGAGTGAATTAAACAAGTAAATTTTAACACTTTAAATAACGAAATGCTATAAAATCTAATGCTCCGGTGAAAATATAACAACTGCCTTTATAAGATTGTATATAAATTTACTACTGTAATGAATTTACAGTGCATACATTCGACAATTAAAGTTGACAATTCGTCATACAGCTTGTTTGCATTCCTTATATGGTAGAGAAGTTCAGCATAGACGGGTGTTATACAGTGTAATACAAATAGGTACACAAGCGTCCAGGGGTGGAACGCAACAACACTTTTTTACATGTTTTACCACGGTGAAACCATAATTGGTATCCTTCCAAACGCCACAGTCTCATTGCGAATTAATTCGCCATCAGATAGCTAATATATCGTGTTCAAGTAATGGTAATTTTAACTCGCTAACACAAAATATAAGACGTCAAATCGCATTTTGATAAGGTTAGTCATAACGTTATGTCGAAAACTTAGAAAACTTGTGAAACAAAACAATAGAAACAAACAATATAAACAATCCATGGAAACAAAATCATAGCAACAAACACACATTAAATTTGCTCAAGAGAACGGAAAATGAATTTCTTTCTCGCTTACTAGTTTTTGTTTAGCAGTTGCCGCACACGTGTTTTTGACCAGCAATCTCGTGATTTTGAAAGATAGAACATTAGTGAAGACTTCACTTATCACGGAACTTTAATTTGTATTGTGGTTCATTTTAGATTAAATCGCAATGAAAAACATCGCTTATAACCGCCGCGTCAAACTGAAGCCGACAATGGTTCCGAACTGTGTTCAACTAGTGAATACAACACCATAGTTAGTGCATTCAACATGCAGGAGAACACTTTAAGAAACTCTGATTAGATTTTGTTCAAGGCCCAGCTCGAAGCATTTTGACGTCGTTTAATGTAAACATGTATACCGTGAGACCATACATGACCTAGTGAACAGCGTGTACGTCCGTCAATAGCCTCGAATTTTAATTGTTTGTAACAGAAAGATTGCGTTTTCGTTCGCAGAATTTCTCCAAAATAATTGCAAACAAACATATTTGTTCGAATGACCAACTGAGTATTAAATGGATTATCTAATGTATAAACACCAAGTGCGTATGGATGCATGCTGAAAATGTATGTATATACATGTAGTTAGACAGCGAATAGACCGCTCTGCATTGTGTAACAGGTGCTATTCTCAATGCGTCAATATTGTTGATAATATTGAGATTTTCTTGTTTACTCAATTGGTTCATGTTGTACTGTATATTATTCAGTATAATGTCTGTGTTTTACAGGTGAAAACAATGGAACCTTTGTGCCAGAAGAAGTAACTTCTTCTTATATATATCAAGACGAAACGCCCTCGGTAGACGATACTAAGCCAACCAATTATCCTATTAACAAGCGATACCACGGAGGATCATCCAAATCTAATGGTAGGCAATCTGTGAACATTATCGATAACTGTTTTACATTATGACTCAGTTATACATTTGTATGACCCCAAGGATTAAGGAATCATTAAATACTTTACTTTTCCTTCCATCCATTCGCCATAACGTATGTTCCTTCCTTACGTCCCCGTACGTCCTTTTGTCTGGTCTTGTGATGAGGATAACTTTATATTTACCAGGACATTTTAAAATAACTTGCAATGCGGCGTTTCGAGGCAGCGTGTTGCTAACAACGTCTGTACCCCTAGCTCAAAGGTTTTAAATAAGCACCTTTTGATGTTGCACTCGACCATCATATTGCTACTTTTTAATATATCACCATACATGGCTGCAAAAGCCAGGCCATTTTCATAAAAAACTACGAACAAAATAATATGCGTTGATATTTTTTCCTTATATAAAATAATACAGCGGTATTCGCCGTCATTCGGGCTGCTATTTTGAGCATGAAAAAGGCCGAAAGATTTAAGGCTAGAAACCACTATACCAAGGTAGTGCAATGAACATGGCTTTTTCTTCTCTTTTTTATTAAACTTGAATTGATAACGAAATTGAAAATATTCAAACTGTTTTTTAAAAACTATATGCATCATGCTCTCCAACCATCGATGTTTTTCCGTATTTTTATTGGGCATGAGTCACGCACACATATTCTGAACGATGTTCAACAAAACTATTTCATTGAAATCGACCCTTAATTTATGTGGATTTAACGTCAGTATATTAAAAAATGCTTTCATTTTTTATGATGCGAGGTCTTTTTTGTTTCTCTTTTGGGGACTTGGGCTGATAGTTTTTTAGCTCTACTGGCCGAAGGCCGGAAGAGCTTATGTCATGGTGTGGTTTCCGTCGTCCGTCCGTCCGTCCGTGCGTGCGTGTGTGTGTTTGTGCGTGTGTGCGTCCGTTAGACTTTTTCTTGTTTACGCGATAAAATCCACAGTTTTCATCCGATTCTTTTCAAACTTGTTCAGTGTCTTTATATTCATGAGGACTCGAACCCTATTGAAAATGGGTTACATCAGACCGTCCGTCTGCCGTCCGTGCGTGCGTCCGTCCGTGCGTTAGACTTTTTCTTGTTTACGCGATAAACTCCACAGTTTTCATCCGATTCTTTTCAAACTTGTTCAGTGTCTTTATATTAATGAGGACTCGCACCCTATTGAAAATGGGTAACATCAGAGTAAAAAGTCCAGAATTATCTCCCCTTGAATTTGTATTGGTCCGAGGCGTTTAAGTAGGTTGTTTAATTGGTTGCAATTATTAATTTAAAATTAAATAAAATATAAGCCATCTGATAATTCATTTGGCAAGGATGAAAGGATTTGTGTTTTCAGTATTCCCTTGCATGTTGACTTTCCATTCCATTGACATTCCAGCCAGTAGAGCGATTCAGGCCCTCATGGGCCTCTTGTTCCGCTTTAACAGAAAGTAGTTGCATAATATTGAATGTTTAGTCTGTCGACTTGTAAGTATTTCATCGGTTGCTAAAGCATGCATTCTGTAAATAATCGGATGATTGTAGACACGTACAGCATAATACGTCTTATTATTAAGATGTTTAGATTGATGTTTTGATTTAAATGTCATACAATTTTAAAGGTATGTATTATGTTGGCACTTTTCTTCACTATCGTCAAAAAGAGGCAGATGCCATCTTACATTTCGAAAGATTTAATATGCTCTCTTTAAATATGCGTCACTTGAAAAACTTCTAATAAGGGAGCTCTATAATCATTGCCGGCTCTATTTCTGAATTTTGTAATCATACATTTTAAAAGCAAAACTTTTTTGTCAAAATTTAATCTTTTCAGATTTAATATTTGTTTTACATAAATGGTATTCTTTTGTTTCCATAATTTATGTGTAGGTTGAAAAGCAAATAAAGAATTCTGAACAGAATTGATATAATCTTGTTCATGTACCATGTTGTACCATGAAATTGGTAGAAGAATTATAAATCATAGATAGTTACAACCAGCTTTAGTGATTGGTCAATACGGAAATGTCTCTGTATCCCGTTTCAGTCGCAGCCCCCTCGACCATGTCTGCTGGTCAGATTGCGGCCAGTGTCATCGGCGCATGCGCGGTTGTAGCGTGTATCGGCGCCGTGTTGTATCTGCTTCGATGTTTCTCATTAAAGGCGAAACTTTTCATGGCTGCGAAACGCTCAGATCTTGGTTTCGATAACGCTTTATTTCAAAAGGACGGGGACGATACTGTTATGCTACAGTAATTGGCATTTGCAAATGTTATCGAGCGCAAACGATGGTGCATGTCGTAAACAAAAAACTTGTTGTGATGGTATTAATGAACGAATTCGACACTAGCATTTTGATAAAGAGAATGTTCAATCATTGATGGTATTTAATTGACTATTTGTTATGATAAGAATCCTTAAACAATATCAACTATCGTTTTTAAGTAGTTACATACTCACAGCACCTCTAGATGGTAAAGCCGAAAAAAGTTCATTGAATATGATTCCTTTAATGGACCAACGTTACATATTACAGTAGCATTTTAAAGAATTGTATTTTAACAAATGTTCACATTAGATTTGATCGATTATTTTGTGGTTTAGTTGTACATAAATAAAGCATGGATATCATACAATAAATCTGCTTCCCAGAACGCATGCTTGCAGTTCGTGCCGACTATACAACTACAAACATTCAGCTGCACATTGAACTGCTTACCAACACAATACTGTTTATACCTCAGGTGATTGCATTCAGTTGTTTGTCCATACATTACAAGTTATGTGTGGATTTTAACAAGATTGCAACTTTTACCTAAGCTTATTAATGTTAGCAGCTTATTAATGTTAGCATAACTGTTTACAAAAGTGTCCTGCGTAAAATATCTGCATTTACAATTTACGAAACCTCGGTTGTATTTTGTTTTTCAATTGACCATGTAAACAACGCTAACTAGCAAACCGATGACCTGTATCCAAAAATGCACCATTTCTAAAGTGTTGTGTAAGTTTGGTTCTTAAGATAGAAGAGAATTGAAATCCCATAGCCATCAGCAGGAGAGACACTCGTCAGCAGTAGAAAGTTTCGTTTAACGTTTAGTGACAATTTGTCTGCACATAACTGTACAGTACGACACCAAAGAAAAACGTTAGACTGAGCACACGTCTTTGCGTATATAGCTTTGTAATGAAATTGGTGTTAACCAGTTTAATGGTAAATTAATATGGCACAGCACAACACAACATTGAAGGAGAACAATGTACGTGCAGTTGAAACTGGCCAGTGGTGTCAATCTCCATTATGTTAACAGTATTCGCCTTATCGCGTTTTCTGTACTTAATAAAACACAAATCACAATCTTTCAACTAAATTTTATTCCGTGTTGTAACTTTCTTCTGTAACTGATTTTAACAAACGAGCTGTAGAGACGTATATTGATATCGCCATCTGTAAATGTTGACGCGTCTAAACATTGATTATTCCCGTCAATCATCACTAGGCTAAATATAGGCGGTACCTGTTGTATGCACACAATCAGCAGAGACACATCATTTCCCACCACATTTATGTGTCCGTTCACTGTTATACCATAAACAATTCAATCAATGTTTAGCGTCTCCTTGATTTTCAGAAACCTTCCAAATAAACATTCTATCATAAAAAAACTTTTTCATGGCAGCAGAACGTTGTATACATGTAACGCTATTCATATTTATTATTATATTGATAAGTAACTTAAATGAATATGAAATGAATATTAATTATTATATTGATAAGTTACTTAAATGAGGTATTTTAACTTTGATATGAAGCTATGACATTTGTTTGCACTCAACAAAACAGTATCAAACAATTGTGAAGCATGTTTGTATCGAATTGATTAAGCATTCTCGACACATTAATCGAATAAGGCATTGTTTCGTACTCTTTCTTACTCGATTTTGATATTGTGGAAAATATTGTGTGTGTTTTTTTGTTCTTGTACCACAAAATTGACCGCCGGGGGACTCTAAACATATAATCTGGTTTGTATGGCCGTAGAACGTGTCGGGAGAAGCTAATAATAATAATAACGAAACATGCACGCATTACGACAGAACAAGATCAAATCGGTTGACAAATAATATTACGTTGACTTGAGAGCTATAACACATGAACTGAAATTCACTTAAAAGAATACCTTATCATTGATTCAAGTCACATTCAATGACTCTTTCGTCTGTAAGTATACAAGATGAACATGCCAGTTTAATGGACATAATGTTGATGCAATTTGCACGATACATTCAGGGCCAATGTTTGAATAAGTACAGTGCTTGCAATTACTGCAATTTAGACATCTAGTGTGATTATCGTAAATAGCACTGTAATAATGTGTCATTCATTAAAAAATATTGTCGGCACCTCAATCAAATAAAATAATAAACGGACGATGTAAGTTGGTAGTATATGCAATATCACTAACACAGATAATGTTAGTTTAATGCCGCTAGCACTTATTTTATTTTCATTAATTATTTACCGGAACGTTGATGTTCAATTTAAATATAAAACTAAAAAGATTTATCGAAAATTGTATGAGGACTTTATTACTAATTCTTTACTTTTACCACCGCCAACGCCGCCGACGCCAAAGTTGCAAACACCAGCGCAACCAGCACCAGGACAAAACACAAGATAAAATATAAAATACAATACTAAAGCTGGGGTCACCGCCTTGGAACGGTCAACGCAAAGCATTTGGTTTTCAACTGGTTTAAATGCAAGTCTGACCTCACAAGTAGCCAACAATTAATTTAAAACCACACGTGTCGTCGTGCATATCAGGGTAAAGCCGGTGTAAGTGGCTCAACCTGCCATATTACAAATTCCGGTTGTATCACATGAATATTCTAATTATTAAATGTTTTAGCCGCGCTCTGTGAAAACGGGGCTTAATGCATGTGTCTAAAGTGTCTTCCCAGTTCAGCTTGTGTAGTCCGCACAGGCTTATCTGGGAAGACACCTTCCGCTTATATGGACTTTAAAAAAGAAAGTCCCTTCCGATCGAAAATCCAGTTTAGGCGGAAAGTGTCGTCCCTGATTAGCCTGTTCCGACTGCGCACATGCATTAAGAACCGTTTTCCGAGAGCGCGGCTCATTAAGTTATATTTAATGTTTTTATGCAATAAGGCTGTTCTTACGTTAGAGAACTTTATAATCATACCATATACTACTTAAATGGCAATATGTATCAACGAGTATTTGGTTTTCATCTTGAACAGAACGGAACCGTTCACTAAGTAGTGACGATCAAGTGCATCAACATTTGAAACTATTATAAAACATATGACAATTCCAAGTAGCAAAAAAAACGTTAGTGCAGAATTGACAAACAAAGTAATAAATTATGGAAAAACACTTTAACTATCTAACATTATGTTGTCAAATTAGGTAACGTGATGACTGTTTGCATGTAATGTTTTCGTTGCATGTTGACATGTTTTAACTAAGTTATCAACGATACTCATTTAGTATTTTTAACCATCATCATTAGCAACTGGGCAACCTGTAAATAATGACATATTAAGAATGAAGACATCCGAATGAGTGGTGTGTCGTCACGAGTCACGCTATTGCGACATCGCAACTCGCTCTATCGGGAAAACGTTACGGATAATGAGCTATTAAACACTCAATGACAGTCATAACATTCGATTTAAATAATATTTGTAGATTTAGTGTTTTCTGAAGCAAGTACCCATTATAAACATCGTCCAATAAATATTATACGAGTACGCGCAGCACTGAAAGTATGCCGTATGTTCAGAACTGTTCTTTTTGTTTGGATGCATGGGAACATCTGACGACTGCAAAATTAATTAATATAATTTTCATTAAATTGTTTTCATTTATTCAGTTAGTTATTAGATATTTTGCAAATTTAATCCGAACAAATAGCGCCATATGGTCTGCGATAAGTCCGCCCGGGATTTCACAAGGCTTTCACGGGATTGAGATATTATATCAAAAATGTGTTAAACGAACGTTAGATCTTTGAGTGCAGAATCAACAGTAGAGCGTGATGTTAGTTATGCCTCGTTGATATGGTATTCGTCGTGCGGGAAACTATTGCTAGCTTATAGCCCCGTCACACCGGACTGGCGTCCTTACGGCGACCTAAAACTGTGTTTCTGGCCATTTCTGATTGTCGTAGTAAGGACGCCAATGACTTTTTCGGTAAGAATGCTGTTTTTCGCCTTCCCGTCACACCAGCGTCCTGGTTTATGGCGTTCTACGCGTCCTCACTTAATACGTCCCTCGCGACCTTACCGCGTTCTTACGGCGCTCAAAGCCGACCATACGGCGTCCTTGGCGTTCTTACTGCGTTCTTATTGCGACCATGGCGTCCCCGCAGCGGCGACCACACGGCGACATACCTTGCAGTCAATGATCATTGTCTGTGGGTTTGAGCGGCGACCACACGACGTCCATGGTGACCTTACAGCGACCCTACCACGTCCCTACTACGACTATTGCGTCTCTACGGCGTCCCTACGACGTCCTTAACAGAACGCCGTAAGAACGCCGGACTTCGGCGACCACTTTGAACATGTTCAAAGTGGTCGCCTTGGGCTCGCGTCCTGAGCAATTTTCGGCGTCCTCACTGCGTCTTATTGCGTCCTTACTGCGTCCCT
>VMBQ01003992.1:55507-83233 GCA_007657795.1 Dreissena rostriformis
TAATAATAATAATAATAATAATAATAATAATAATAATAATAATAATAATAATAATAATAATAATAATAATAATAATAATAATAATAATTGTATTCATTTAATTTGATATGATATTTAATAGAATCTGAATTGCCAATTCAAAACTTGCGGTTTAAAAGTAATGATTACTAATAATGAGTTTAATCTCGGCTAACACAGGTGGCAAATGCCATTAAAGGTATTGATTATTGTATTCACCTGAAACTAACTTCAAAGAAATCAAATGTTTGAAATTAGCCTCTTGTTTACCTTTATTATAAGGCAAAATTATCACAACTGTAGAACTGCTATAAACTCCGTCGGTACTGGTGTTTTAATGGAGATACGACGGTTGATTTGTTGTCAAGGTTATAATTATTTGATACGCAATATTCAGTTTAAAAAATTACTAACGTTTTTAAGTAATTTGAATGTGCAAATCCAGACTTCTAGTTTAATTACGAACTTAATGTGATTGAGCATTGAAACCATCAAAGATAATAAATAGTCTTCATTTTTCACTCCCATAGTAATATCATCATCATCTTCTTCTTGTTCTCCTTCTCATTCTTCTTCTTCTTGTTCTTTTTGTTCTTCTTCCGATGCATTAGCATTAACATATTTACTTGTATCCGTTTAACCAGTTAAAACTCAACGTCATCATAACAAAAATCCTCCTCCTCCTCCTCCTCATCATCATCATCATCATTACCATCATCATAATCATCATCATCATCATCATGTCGTCGTCGTCGTCGTCATCATTATCATCATTATCGTTATCATTATAATCATCATCATCATCATCATCATCGTCATCATCATCATTATCATCACCATCACCACCACCACCACCACCATCATCATCATCAGAAGCAGCAACAGCAGCAACAAAATCATCATCATCATCATCATCAGCATCAGCATCAGCATCAGCATCGATCAACATCAGCAGCAGCTGCAGTAGCATAATCATCATCATTATCAGAAACAACAACATCATCAGCATCAACATCATTACCATCATCATCATCATCATGCCCATGACCCATCAACAACTTTAACTCCGTCGTTGTCATCGTACAAGCGTCGTTTTCATCTTTGACCCCATCAAAACACAACCATCTAAGTCGTCTTAGACAATCAAGAACCCATCAACAGCATTATGAACACCACCATAAGTCTCTTCTATTGGACATCCATCGGTGATCCCGGGCTCACTGCATTTTATAGCGGCTTGTTCAACAGACTAATTCGTTTTAAATGGTATTCTTTGACCATTTACAACTCCATCACTCGTCAATTACGATCATTATAATATTTTATGCGGAATTCCTGTTTTGTAGACAGCGCTACTGAATACTAGTACATTAATACGGGCTTTTTTCAATCGCTTAGAAATGAGACAATTTAAGACATGTAATTAGATAGTTGACACACCTGTGCCATGTTTTGTTAGACCTCATTTGCATGGATAATGATCTAACAATTACAAGTGTTTCGGAATATATATATTCAATCAGTACGTATATTCACAAACAGTTTTCTTTAAGAATGAAGTGCTCCACATGCTAATTCTTTCGTTATATTTACAGTGTTTTCCATTACTTCATTGAACCACACCATGTCACATCTAATTTTCAGCAAGACTGTTATTAATGATTGTCTAAATGTCAGCAACATTATAGTCCCGTAACAGTATGTGAGATAATTGAATCGACATTTACCGAAGGTCGATGTTACATGTATGAAAATCAACGATTGATAAAAAGTGTACACTAAAAAATAAGTTATATATGAAATGTGTTATATTGTCTTACTGGAAAATATATCAAATATAACACTTTATACAGATGACGCTTTGATACTTTATTTTAAGCCACGATGAACGCTTTATTTATATACAAACATCAACTGCAACGTTCATATTTTGAGAGAATTCCATGTCAGAAATGGTGACGTGAACATAATATAAATTGTAGTTTATTTTTACTTTAAGTCACAATAAAAACATCAGTCGTTTGACGCAGTTCTGCCCCAAAACATTGAAGCCAGCGAGCCCGATACAAATATAAATGTTTTTCTGCTATTTTCGATACAATAAAAGCCGATCGCAATGCGCAGAAAGAAATAAAATATTGTATAAATAAATGCTGATTATTTTTCCAAAAGCATTCCGCTTATTAAATGCTGCCAATTTGTGCTTTTAACAAAAACTAAACAATCCATGTCGTAAAACATGTAGGCTTAACTAAAATAAATATAAAAAACAACAACTCTGCTTTTAAAAATTCGGATGCGTGGTAAAATTAACTATTAATTAAATATATAAATAAATATTCTGTTTAACAAATGTTATGTGCGGCAAATCGGACAAAAACAGTTTTGTAACAAAATAATCAAAATATTGGCAAGATGAAGAAATTATTGATAATTACCAAGCACTGGTGAAATAAAAAAAACTCTGCACACTTCATGTGACGAGCCGCAATACGCGAAATTAAAATGACAAATTGAAACAGTTATATAAGTCGCATCGTATGTTTGTAATGCTCGCATAAAATGCAATTGTGTATTGCCTGGAGGGGGATTGAGTCCGCATCAACCTCTGCTTCGCGTCTGGTATTGCTCGTTGAATAAATAACGACGACAGTCGCTTGGGGATACATCGCGCTGATTCGCAATTTGGTTATTTGTTAAAATTCATATACCAATACGTTTGACACATTTATGTTATTTTTGTATTATATTTGGTCAAATGAAAAATGACAGTAATGACAGCAAATGTTTCATGTACAAAATCCAATATTGATTTCCCGCGGTGCTTCAAATGTGTTTTAAACTCTTGCATTTTAGAATTATGCCCACTTTTCAAATTTAGCACACTTAAAAATTCGCAGTTTATGACCAAATGTGTTTTATGATTGCTTATTTTTTTTCAAAATCATAGGCAACTTGACAAAGATGCCTAAAATATGTTGCAATGGCAACCATTTTTGCATACGTGCGAAATCATCCTAAAGGAATGCAGTTTCATGAATAAATGTGCATTGATTTGAAGGAAGCATTAGTTTGCGTTGCTTGGTAAGTAATTGTCTTTTGAGTGATTTAAGTATTTGTAAGTTACATGCGATAACATATATCTATACATATGTGATTCATAAGTATTAGTTTCTTATCACACAGCCTTTACAGGATTTTTACTTCTTTGACTAATTGAAATACAAGTTGGCAAATATGTGTAGGCATTACCGTTGGTTGATTGTGCCATTCGATTTTTTTTATTATGTCCAGTCCATTATTTAATAAAAAGAGTTGCATATTTCCATTCATGCTTTTTTCCGTATGCAAGTATATGTTCCTACATATCGGAATGGTCAATTTCAAAGAAAAGGCAAGAGAAAGAAACGTGCAAGGTGTTTCTTCTCAGTGACACCTATAACCTTTTAAATCGTATTTAAAAATTGTTGTCGACGTGGATAGGACCAAACTTGGGAAAGTCCGTGTAATGATGTATAATTACAGGCAATTTTTGTACAAAGATGAACACAAATACCATAATTAGTATGTATTTCTTGAAATGGCAGTATTAACCTATGGATATTACCGTATGACGTCTTAATTGTGTTAATTCATGTTAATACAAATTATACACGAAACCTAATTGCTTTAAATTGTATAACGAATACCGTTTTCCATTCAAATCTTCTAGGAATGGAGAAGAAAACCTTTCAATTCGCATAGTTTCACAATAACATGCAAAATAAAACAATTCAATGAGTTAACTAAGTGTTACATGTATTAATATTATCAGCAAAACAATATCCGCACANCTTCATAGTTTAACTCTTGCAGCACAGAACATCCATACATGCTAACTTTCATAGTTTAACTCTTTCAGCACAGAACAGCCATAAATTCTAACTTTCATAGTTTAACTCTTTCATCACAGAACATCCATACATTCTAACTTTCATAGTGTAACTCTTGCAGCACAGAACATCCATACATTATAACTTTCATAGTTTAACAATTGCAACACAGAACATCCATACATTCTAACTTTCATAGTTTAACTCTTGCAGCACAGAACATCCATACCTTCTAACTTTCATAGTTTAACTCTTGCAGCACAGAACATCCATACATNAATTACTTAATCAAGATTTCCGTTTTTATTGTTTAAATGTTAAAATCTGAAACATATAGAGTTTGTGTTACTATCTGAAACATACTAAATAAGGCAAAATACAGGCAATATACTGTACTAGTAGTACACATTTGTTATGTGTTATTCAATAATGAATAACGTTTGAATACAGAATTATCACTTACGGATATTTAACCATCACGTATGACACTTGATAAATTGATTTAAATGCAACGGACATTGCAGTTATAATTATTTTTTTAACAAATTTTTAGACACAATTCATAGGACGAAAATGTGTGAGTCAAACAATTTTCACTATAATATAAAATTATATAAGCTTTTAGTTAATAAAACTAGCTTGGGAAAAATGCAAGTTCATCTTTTCTGTAAATATATCTACCTGGTAACAAACTTGTCAAAGTACTTTTAAGTTTGGTGTTTTTTTAGAATCATGCCAGCTAGACATTAAAATGTGTGCCATGTTCATTTTGTTCAATAATGCTACACCTTTTAGCACGCTCATTCAAAGAGCATTACCGGTACACGCAACATGCATTTTTTTATTGTTTCAAACATAAAATAAATTGAAAGGTTACCAATACCAATAATAAATCAATCCATATTAAAATATTTTAGGAAGATTTTCGATACAACCTGTCTTAATAAACGTCGATCTTCTTTTAAAAACTTAACAATATCTGTTGGTTTTGTCATATTTAATTTTGGATCCATTGTAAAGGCAAACTTAATAAAAATGCAATTTACAAAGAATAGATATTCAATTTAGAAACGCGGCGCCTTACATCATTTGTTTATCGCCAACCGATTATGCAATGATAATAGTCGTTACAAAAATAGACGGAAAGATGCGATGGTAAATGTTATACATCTTAGTAGTTTTTATTACATAACGCGTACACAAAATACTTGAATACTGTCGGGGAGGACATGCTAAGTTCAAAACGTTTGAGTCCCCTGAGAGCACAATCACAAAACTTTAAGTTCGCGGTATTATTACTGCGTACTGGACGGAGCACGAACATACAATACAATCATTGGACATTGGCATAGTTTTGGTGAGATGTAAATTTCTAATATGTTGGTGTCTGTTCTACAGTAACAATTGTTACTCATTTTCAAGCTTTTAATCCGATGCTGTTCAAAGGGTCGACGTCAATACTGTTATTTATATATTTTACAATATGGTATCTTGTAATGTATTTCCTGTTATTCTTTACACACAACAAAATATAGAACTATTCACAACTCGACAATATGAATACGTGGAAAATCTAGGATGATGAATTGTCGAATTTATTTAAACACAGACTCCTTTGAGCGCTGGAACCGGATTTTGAAGGCCTTTGCAAACAGTTTGGATCCAGATGAGACGCCACAGAACGTGGCGTCTCATCAGGATCCAAACTGTTTGCTATTATGATAGTATTCTTTGAAAAAAATCGATGAAAATGCTAATTTTAGAAATTCAGCAGACAACATTTTAGCAGACGACAAATTTCCCAGCATGCAAAGGGTTAAAAAAAGCTATAGCTCATCCACTTAGAGTGTTTACTTGCAGAATAAATACGTCGTTGATTTTGTGTAGTAATGTACGACCATATTTTTTTTATCTAGAGGACTATTCTATCAAATTGTTTTTACAGCATTCAAACGTGATAATGCGTACAGAGACAGTTTTATATCGCGTTGTGAAAAAAAGGTAAATCTTATTTGCTATGAAAATGGTTTTAGAAGGAACCAATCATAAAGCACAATTAAAACTTCCCTCATCAGTAAAATCCTCCCAGTTGCGGAAGAACGATCGTTTTGGAACTTTTGTACATTAAATAATTAGTGCAATGTTCGACAGCAATGTTCATTTAATAGATCGTCAATAGGCAAACATGACACATACAATAAAAGATTTTATTTTTTAAATACCGCTCACTTTCCAGCCATATCATTAAGAAAGTTACTAACGTTTATTTCGTATTAATATTCTCTCTTTATCTCGACTTAACTCGCAGCGAAATTGCTTAGATGGATTACCTAAATACAACCCCACTAAGAAAATTCGCAACGAGTAAAGTCGAGATATAAAGCGAATTTTAATACGAAATAACCGCTTAACATTTTCTAACTGGATGTTTGATTGACTATATATTTGAATTGCTTATGTACAACGTGTGAGCGATGGACATTTGTATCGCTTATTTCTTGGAGATATTGAACAATATTTTAAAAATGATTTTTTTTCCCGAGTATCAATATATTTATCATATTTCAATACATTTAATATTTGGAGAAATAAGCTGCAATATAAAGTCGCGGGAACGAAACGATTTATTATTCGTGGGTATCTAAGTCGTGGTCACGACGAGAGGACGGACGTTACAAACTTGCTCTTCCATGGCGGTCGGATGGCACATGCCTCCCGAAAAATCTTCTGCTGGCGCATGCGCGATTGTCTCAGTTGAAGCGGAAGCTTGCACGTGATGAAAATCTTCACCGGATGTACACTTCAGCGGTCGAAGATCACATAGAGAAAGGGTACGCTGAGGAAGTACAGCTGGATACCTCAATGTCGACCAAGATTTGGTTTTTACCTCACCACCCTGTAACGAACGTGAACAAGCCTGGCAAGGTGCGCGTTGTATTTGAATGCGCCGCAAAGTATCAAGGTGTGTCGTTGAACAGTCAACTCTTGAAATGACCGGACTATAGGAACAGCCTTATCGGTGTGTTGATGCGTTTCCGTCAAGACCAAGTCGCCATAGCAGCGGACGTTGAAGCTATGTTTCACCAAGTTCGAGTTCGAAATGAAGACAGAGGTGCTCTCAGGTGTCTATGGTGGCCTAATGGGGACTTATCTCGAGCACCTAAATGCTACAGAATGAAGGTACATATTTTTGGAGCTACATCTTCACCAAGTTGTGCAACATTTGCATTAAAACGCACAGCTAAAGATTTCGTCCACTTATATGAAGAAGAAATAGCAACTGTGGTGGATAGAGATTTATATGTTGACGATTGCTTAAGTCAGTGGCAACTAAAGAACAAGCGGTTAAGATATCGACAGATCTACGAAGTATGTTGCAATGTGGTGGGTTCCGACTGACGAAAGGGATGAGCAACAGCAGAAAGGTGATAGAGACGGTGCCCGCAGAAGAGCGCGCGCCTTCAATTAAGAATTTAAATCCAGACGACAACTTACCATGTGATCGCGCTCTTAGGATGTCAACACCGATGAAATTAAGTTTAGGGTCGAGTTGGACGATAAGCCCATGACAAGACGAGGTATTCTTTCTGTAATCAGTGCGATGTTTGATCCGCTTGGACTGATCGCCCCAGTGACACTTGCGAAAGCCATCATACAAACCCTATGAAATTCAAAATGGGATGGGACGAAACAATACCACGTCAGCAAGAGTTGGAGTGGAAAGCATGGCTGTCTTCGCTGTCCGATATTGAGAATGTTTCCGTCCGACGCTGCTACAAGACACACAGAAGTGGAAATATTGTTAATACGCAGCTTCATATCTACAGCGATGGGTCACAGACAGGATACGGTGCGTGCGCATACATACGGTTGTCAGACGATGCTGGAAATATTTCGTGTTCGTTAGTTGTCGGGAAGTCTAGATTGGCACCCATCAAACAAGTCTCCATACCGAGGTTAGAGTTGTCCGGCGCCGTGGTTGCATGTCGTCTGTACGAGCAATTATCCGAAGAGCTGAGTATAAATATAGACAGTGATACATTAATTCTGGACTGACTCTATGATAGTACTTGGGTACATAAACAACCAAACAAGAAGATTCAATACGTTCGTGGGCAATAGGGTTGCCGCCATACATGACGTCACACAACCAGAACAATGGCGTCACGTGAACACCAAGTCCAGCAGACATTGCCTCCAGAGGTATTTATGCTAGTGACAGAGTTAGCATGAACATTTGGTTGAACGGACCAGACTTCCTGTGGCCAGAATCGTCCAAAATTTCGCCTCTTCCGGAAGACGACGCGGAGACTAAGAAAGATACAACAGTGCTGGTCACAACTACAAGGACTGTAGATTTGCTCCTGTGCCAGTACTCATCCTGGAATAAACTTACCCGCGGTGTAGCATGGCTGCTTAAATTTAAAGAATTTTGTGTACGAAAGTACTTAAATAAAAATCCCACAATAGACGCCCAGAAACTCACGCTGGAGGATATACAGAATGCTGAAAAATCTATTTTACAATATGTTCAAAGGAGGCATTATAACGAGGAACTAACACAGCTGTCTACTTCAAGCCCGTGAAAAAGGGGAGTAGCATTGTGCGACTTAATCCAGTCTTCCACAATGGGTTAATCAAGGTCGATGGACGCTTGTGTCAGCCCGCAGAACAGAAGATGATCATATTTCCGAGCCATCATCATGTGACGTCGTTGATAATTCGTCACTACCACGAGACATCAGGTCATATGGGAGCGCAGCAAGTATTATCGTCCACGCGCAAGAAGTATTGGATCATCCACGGACCCAGTACGGTAAAGTAGACAATCGGAAAGTGTTTCGTTTGTAGGCGGTACAGAGGAAAATTGGGCCACTAGAAGATGGCGTCACTTTTCAGTGAACAGACAACACCAGATAAGCACCCGTTTACTAACGTCGGTGTAGACCTTTTTGGCCCACTGAATGTCAAGGCTGGCCGTTCAGTGCTGAAGAGGTACGGGTGCATATTAACCTGTCTTTCATCACGAGCCGTATACCTAAAAGTGGCACATTCGCTTACCACGGACTCCTTCATTTCCGCCTTTCAAAGGTTCGTCAGTAGAAGAGGAACACCAGAGAAAGTTTTTAGCGATAACGGTACAAATGTAGTCGGAGGTCAACGAGAGCTACACAAATGCATTAGAGAATGGAACCAGTGGAAAATGGAAAGCCATATGCTTCAGCGGGAGATTGAATGGCACTTCAACCCCCATACGCGAGCCATATGGGAGGAGCATGGGAACGACTGATACGTTCAACACGTGTCCATCTCAAAGCCATCGCACAAGAACAACTACTCACGGACGAACAGCTACAAACATTCATGACCGAAGTTGAGAAAATTCTCAACGATCGTCCGATCGCGCCAGTCAGCGATGACCCCCGGGATCCAACGGCGTTAACGCCAAGTATGCTACTTTTGATGAAGACCAACACAAGTATTCCACAAGGTGTGTTCCGTAAACAGGATGTCTACGCACAACGTTGGTGGAAACAGGTGCAGTACTTGGCTAACGTGTTCTGGAAAAGATGGCTACATAAGTACTTGCCTACGTTGCAAGCCAGGCAAAAGTGGCAACGGCAGACCACCAACCTTCGGTCCGGAGATGTCGTCCAAATCGCTGAAGAAAACGTCCCTATGGGGCCAGTGGGCTCTGGGCAGGGTGGTCAATGTATTGGAGGGTCGGGATGGAGTTGTCCGTAGCTGTGTGGTAAAAACTCGTACTTCCGAATTAGTTAAACCTATATCAAAATTGTGCTTGCTTGAATGTTCAATCTAGATACAGTTAAGTAAGTGATTAACAGTAATGNATAACCCGTACTAAATGTGCATATTTATGCCCAGTAACTGACAACTGCCCTACATGAATCAGAGGCAGGGGGAGAATGGCTGTTAAACGGATTCCATGACCAATCCTCGCAAACGTTATGTAGCCGGGCCGGTCATCGAGCCGAGACCCTCGGATTTGTAGTCAAGCGCACTAACAAATGGCGTTCGCATTTCTCTGTCTTCATTTCGAAAGTAAACAAAAGAAATTGGCCTCAATCGGCACTAAATTATATCATATGTTGTCCTGTAAATTAAACAAAACGACGTTTCTTTATTGCGCATGTTATACGTTTTTCAATGTACCTTAACTTATAAGATGGGGTTTTACATCGTTAATGCTGGTTTGAAGATGGGATAAAAAATAATTTTCATGCCGATAGTTTAATCAAGAAAGTACATTTACAAAGCATGCTATAATATATCAGACATGATAGGATTGTAGCTTAGCACTTTTACTAAATGTTCAATTAATTCATAGCGGATATTGACGGCTTCTTTACTTCAGATTTCGGGCGTGGCTCGTGGTTATCAGTCGTTCCAAAGATTAAACAGATAAGACGGTACATTTTAGTAACAATTTACACATGTTGTCGCACTCTGAATAATTAGTGATCATTTGAAATCCGATTTTCTGAAGCGACGATGGTTTTATCTATACAATCTTTGTTAAATTTACACGATAAATCTACATAGCATGTTATATGAATGTCAAACTGTTGATAAAGTTCAAAAGTGTGTAAAATGTGTTGATGGGTTAATCTCATATTTCGGTAACGCCTGTCTGATATATTGCTGGCAATCAACCCGCTAGCGTCCGCTCGTTGCATTATCGTGTTGTCTACCATTTCCTTGACATGCGACCCGAACATCTGTGTGATGTCTCTCACTAAAGTAATTTATGTGTCGTACTTGAAGGCATGGAATCCAATGCACTTATATTTTTAAATTTTTAACAACTGATTTGTTGGATGTTTATGTTTCGTGTTAATAATAAATTTCATCACGTCGACTTTTGGAATACAGCTACGTTTTTATCATACAGGGCGACATATACATATTTTTCTTTTATCATCGCGTTGCTAAACGAATGCTTATCATAACTATATAAACAGGTTATATATTCGTTTAAAGATTCATGATCGCTTCAGGTATTTTTTCAAAATATCCAGAATTTTATAATTTTCTGTATTCTGATTGTCACTTCTATATCCGTCACAAATATCCCATAACAAATGGGGTCACCGTGAATTATTTTGAGATAATCAAGGTGTTTTGTTTTTGTGGTTGCTGTGTTGTTGTTGTTTTTTTTTAAGTTTTTTTTAGGGGGTTGTGTGTTAATTCGTAAATATTGAGCTATTCACTTAATGATAATCTCAATAAACAAGCAATTTAAATATATTGAACAAATTGAAAACCAAATAAAAACGCAGAATATATATATATATGAGGTATTGACATAACTTTCCATTTTGGCAGTTTGTTGGCATGTACCATGTTCTGACATGCATTACATAAACATTACTCGTTCTGATTATAATATACAAAAGTTCTTGGGCTTTCAATACGCTAAATACAAGTAAACAAGCATTCAATATAGACAAAGAAATGGAAAGGTGACCGTGAATTCCTTTTTGCTACAGCAATTTTTTGGTACAGCAATTTAAAAAAAAAGATCTTAATTATAAGAAAATACACAAAATACATGTTCCGTTTTACAGTAATTTAAAACGAAAAAAAAATATAAAAAAAATGATACAACATACAATTTAATACATCATCTCAAACTAAGATATATACTAACACGGCACGTGCCAACTTTCATATAAACAAAGAAGAAAATCGTCTTTGGGTTATTCTGCAATAATTATGGGCGGAGCTTATACACTGAAAGCACGAGCTTTATCTAAACAAAACATGCCGATACATTTTCCACCAGCGTAATAATCCGGTATTTTATGAATGAAAGTCACGTGACAAAATACTACGCTATGAAAACAAATGCGTAAAATAAAAAGTGTACAATGTAAACATGTAAGTTTACACAAGTTGTTGTTGTTCTTATTTAAGCAAACGGGAGAAATGACACGTTTCTTTCCATCCAGTTTGGCTGTTATTGAGGGCGGAGATCTGATCGACAGAAAATTGGAAAGTTATTTTTATGGGCGGAACTTCACATAAAATAGTACACAATTAAAATAAAAGACATTATATAAATCTTTAGTAAAAACCGTGTTAGAATCAAAATAATTCGTGTACGTTATAGTTTGTTATCGAATAACCCACGACCGGAAGTTTAGATGCATGGTTTCAAATCACTCGTGCTTCGCACTCGTGATTTAATCCCTACGCATCTAAACCTCCGGCCGTGGGTTATTCGACAACAAACTATATAGTACACGAATTATTTCTTAAATAATTGATATGTTTATATCAACTATATGATAATTAAAAAAAAAGTCGGTTGTGCCTTAACGTTTGTGTTTGTCAATATTGGAAGAAATACCATAATTGTATCAGCAATACAAATATGTTTGATAAACAAAGAGTATAACTTAAACTTGCTGCTCATTCATGTGAAGTGTTGCTAACCAACATTTATGTCCGTGCGTTCGACTTATTAATTCTCATTCGTCGGGTCTGGGTGTAATCTTACAATCATATTACAATTTATGTCAGGACCATTTTTTATCACAAACCATATTCTCATTCACATTTTCCTAGAAATATGCGGCCGCATCGATGTTTAATATACAATCAAAGCATACTTAATGTGGTGTGATATTCACACATGCCTCTTTTTTAACGGTCGCGATCTTTTCACGTATTATGTACCAATTGAATACTATAATTAAAGTTTAAAAATATGACCGGTACAAAATATAATGCCAACATGATCTAGCCATGACAATTATACGTCCAATCTAACGTTGTATTTGTATTTGTGTTTCAGAAAGATGATGTCCACAGTGACGTATATATGTGTGTTGGTACTGGCCACCTCCATATGTCTGTCCAGTGTCGCCGAGGCGTATGTAGACTGCTCCATGGAGTGCATCTTTGCACGATATAGGCAGCCTACAGTCTGCGAATGCAATAACAATGTCAAGTCGCACTGGGGCAAGCGGGCCCCGAGGACGCAATCACACAGTCTGCCTACGTTTAGATACGGCAAACGGTCAGCGTTCAGCGACGACTCTGAACAAGAAGGCATGGACAGGTAAGTTCGTTGTTACCAATCATATCAAAATATTGTGTTGAAAAAAGTAAAATTTTGGCAAAACAATATGTTTTGTTTGGACATTG
Organism: Dreissena rostriformis; assembly: GCA_007657795.1. Lineage (NCBI taxonomy): Eukaryota > Metazoa > Mollusca > Bivalvia > Myida > Dreissenidae > Dreissena > Dreissena rostriformis. The sequence goes on from VMBQ01003992.1 coordinate 68,572, forward strand.
AGGACGATTACAGGAAATTAGGTAAGTATGCTATTAGATGCGGAAGTTTCTCTTTTTTTTCTGTTTTGCACACATTTATACAATAGTGCTCGAGATTCGATGATTGTGCATTTGATTATAAATTAATGTTTAAGTGCAATGTCAACACATATCCGTTTAAAACAAAATATAACGAACTTTAATACTAACCTACTCCCAAAGCATCTCTGTATTACGTGTCTTATAGAACAAACAAGAGATTATGACCGGTTTATATTAGTTGCGTTATGCAGTGCCTAACAATAACACGTGAACTGAACTATGAAGGCAACTTATCATGATAGCGACACCTAAATCGGTGTCAAAAGTGACACTGGCTGTGGGATTAATAAACAATCATTCTTTCAAAGATAGCGCTTTATCACGATTATACTGTCGTGTGGAATAAGAGCACACAATAACGGTTTCAATAAAACCTATTAATAAAATATAAGATGAGTTAACCGATACAACAGACGTTGACGAGTGTCATATGATTATTTGCATTTGGCTTTCAATTTCCTTCAAAAGTTTAATTGAATATTTTCAAAATAAAATTTTGCAAAGGCGACTGTTCATTTAGCGACTGTTCATTTGAGATGAGCTCATACAGTATGTATGACATTTCTTTTCGTTATAAACGTCTCGTCTGGCAAGATGTTAATTATTCATGTTTTTCTCATTAACCTCGTGTACGTTTGAAATATCAGCATGTCTGGAACGTTTTCTATTGAAACCGTACATAATAATGTATTGCATAATTTATACACCGAATGGTACGGAATACCGTTAGTGCCATCGTGGTTACACATTAAAAGCCAGAGGGCGACAATGCGACAACGCGATAGTACGATGACAACAATGCGATAATACGATGACGACAGTGCGACAATACGATGGCGACAGTGGGACAGTACGGTGGCTACAATGCGACAACGCGATAGTACGATGGCGACCATGTCTTCTGACGCATGCTTAAGTCATTTGTTACACTGAATCTTTTACATATTTTTCAAACTTGAACGCATAATTTGAAAGCATATCAAATTGTAATGCCCAATAAATAAAGATAGATGATTGACCTAAAATAGAACCATACTAATTGATTACCATATACAATGCTCGTTTATAATTTTAATATTTTTCTAAAGACCCGCACATATTCTCCATTACATAAAATATATGTTATTTCTTTTTCGTTTGTCGTATAAAGCATTATTATCGCATACAGCATAAATGTGTTGACATAAACAGATAACAGTAAAATTATAATTAAAATCAAAATAGACTCGTCAAAATAATGGTCAAGAACCAACAAACTAAACATTAATGCATTTGTGTGTTATGAAAATGATCTCTATGATTTACAAGTATCTAACTTACAACGTATGTGCCAGGATATGAGATAACAATCCTTATGACACGGTAATAAATCTATAATGTTGTCCAGCTGATATTTCGAGCTGAAGTTTAATTTTGCAAGTGAGACAGCTACTATTTATTCTTAATCTTGTTTGAAGTATTTAAAATTCCTAAATGTAAAAAAAACAACGTTAACTAGCCGGACGAAAATAAATTCTTAATTTTGTCAGTAAGTTTTATTAGAAGTTCACCGAATGATATATAGAAAACCATTTTTAGTTCTGGTCATCTTTTTCTTGTGTTACATATTGTTGCATGAAAACTATTTAGTAATAAAGAAACACTTTCGTGTTTTGTGATATCATGTAGGTTTCAGGTCCCTTTTCAAGAGACATATAAAGCCAGACCCACTTCTCAAGAGTTCATTTAACGATAAAAGCATTAATTACATACCGACTAATGAATAAAGATGACCATTTTGAACTGTACCTAAATTCATGTATACAGATTATGTACGATTTGGTCATTCTTGCGCATTATCATATCAATGATAAGTTTACCCGTTTTCGTTGAAATCGAATTAATGGAAGGAATTCCTAAATATAAACAAGATGTTATATAAACTCAATCTTTAAGAAAACTGAGCAGTAATGTGCTTTCATTTGAAAAAAAAAACATGATGTGCAAACCTAAAAATAAAATATATATGTACACGCCACTTTTCCATCCTTATGTTTTGTTTCGCCCACCCATCGGGGACTTTTATTACCCTATCACGGAGGTATAGCAAGTTTTAAAGTAGAACACAATGAAAAAAATACAAAATATTTTGCAAACATCGAAAAACGTCAAAATGATAAAAAAAAAACATTCACAACCTTGTCGTTTACTACATTTAAATAACCAACAGAACACACATTATAAAAAATAACGATTATTTTATGAAAACCTCCATAAACGGAAGCGAGTGGCAACCAACCCGAATGTTTGTCAATACTCCTTAATCTTATCTAGTAAATGCTAACAAAACAAACTCACGTGAAGGACTCCTAACATAATATGAAAGTGGGATAGAACTTAAAGAAATGCAAAATAATACAAGTAAGGGGTCAGATGGTATAACAATTAAATTCTACAAAATATTTTGAAATATTTTTTTTATTTTTTTTAATTCTCTCAATTACTCGTTCAATAATGCAAACCTAACTGTCCCGCAAAAATAAGTTATTATATCACTTATCCATGTATCGGGAAAAAAAAATAGAACCTTATCGAATTGGCGCTCTATAATCTTATTAAAGCTTATAAAAAATATTACCCTCAATTCGTTCAAGTTAACAATCCGGTTTTATAAAAAAGGCGCTATATCGGCGAAAGTGTACGATTGTCACAAGAATGCATTAATTATTTGATTTACACAAATAAATCGGGTCTTATATTATCCGCAGACTTTGAAAAAGCTTTCGACTCACTCGATCATTCCTTTATGTTCACGTGTTTAGATTAAATGAACTTTGGGGAGAAAATATGATAAAATGTGTAAAACTTTTTATACTGACATAAGAAGTCTAATTATAAACAATAGGTTCTTTTCTGACAGTTTTAATATCGAAAGAGGAATACGACAGGTATGTCCACTCTCATCGTCGTTATTTTTTTATCTGTATAGAATTCTTATCACATTATATACACTCTAATCCAACTATAAATGGTATAGTTGTTAAACCCGGCGAAGAAATCAAACAGTGATTATTCGCGGATGACGCAACATACAAAACTCAGGGACATTTGTTGACATTAATAAACTGGCAAAAGATTGGCTCTTCAAAAGAAGTCGCGATTTAAAGATAGTCACAAAATGTCAGTTTTGCTACCGTTGATGAATCATTAAAATGTCACAACAAACACAAATGAAAGCAATGCTCTTTCATATCGACTGTTTTGAATTCCATGCGTTCCTTGTACGTGTGCTGTCATATCTGACTACTGGGCTGTACCAATACTCAATGAACTCTTAACTGCAACATGCAAAATCCCGTATTGCATATTAAAGAGATGCATGAGCGCTTTTAATTTGCTAAGCAAAGCACTGCACTTATTTAACGAATCTATGACTTAGATGCATTTATTTCAGTATTTATTTCACGTAACAATAACTTGATGCGTTAACTATTTTTTGCTTCATTTGATTTCTTGTGTAACTTTGAACCAGCTATAACTTGTTGTAATGCTGTAAAATGCCTTATCATTAAAGCTGATCAATACAGTTCAAACATGATCAACAAACTATGAGTAAAAAAACACTTATAAATGAGCCTCGCTCTGGTAAAACGGTGCTTAATGCATGTGTGTAAAGTGTTATCCAGCTTAGTCTGTGCAGTACGCATAAGCTAATCAGGGACGACACTTTCCGCCTTAACTGGATTTTCGCTAACGAGAAACTTCCTTTAAACGAAAAATAAAATAAAAGCGGAAAGTGTCGTCCCTGATTAACATTATCGATATTCAAATGCAGACACTAGTGAGGACAATATGGTTGTTCTTGTTTCAGATTTGACGAACTCAGTGCAATACAGGATGGATTCTACCCGGGCCTAGACACGCGGAAGTGATCGTCAAACGACCATGCGCTCGGCTCGTGTTCTTCGAGTCATCACATCTACATATTGAAATATTAAACAGGCAATATAGACACACGACGCTTTGTTGAAGTTTTCCTTAAGTAATTTTCGATGTGTTTTTTTAATTCCTATTGCTACTATACTAATATTGGTGTAATTCTATACATTATATAATTCCTATTGCTACTATACTAATATTGGTATAATTCTATACATTATATAATTCCTATTGCTACTATACTAATATTGGTATATTTCTATAAATTATATAATTCTATACAATTCTAATTAGTTTGGTAAAAATACATGATTAAGAACTGTTAACAATTATTCTTAATAATGATTCATCAATTTCAAAGAAGTGTGTGCGAAGATTTTACTGGAAAGTTTTTTAACTCAACAACATGGAATATAATTATATTAATCAAACACCTTATATCTCCTGTACTCAGAGCGCGTAAAATTACTAAAGCAAAGTGTAAAAATTTGCCGTTTCCTTTTTAATATGGCAAAAGTGTTGTCTGTATTTATTATTGAAGTATATACTATCATTGTGTACATTTGTTTCATGTTTATTTATATTTTAAATATTTTAAAGATATATAAACAATATATTGAAATAACATATTAAATAATTCTTGTTAAATTTTAGTATATATGTGGGTAAATCTTCGTATAACTTTAATAATAAACACTTAAATGCCTAGTCAATTTTATTTAGTTCAAAATACAATAAAATGATGAAAATAACGTTAATGATAACACTGAGAATAACAATAATGATAATGATGATAAGCAGGAAGACCACAATGGCACGGGAATGCAGATACCAGATGATGATTCTGAGAATAGATATGATTAGGAGGAGCTGGATAAGGAGAATGAAGAGTAGGACGACATTGATGCTTCTGATGATGATGACGCTGAAGATAATGAAAAGCTCGTTCAAACGTTTTCATCATTTTATGCAAACATGTTCTGATTTTGTATTACATACGGTCTAGTTTAAGGTGGAACTCTTAACATTAGCAGCGAAGACCTGCAAGCAATTATTTGTTCTGTTTTATCTTAAAAATACATTTCACGAACATCTTAACATGCCAGATCATCATTCCGAAAGCGTTCGCAATAACAGTACAATCAAGGAAATGAGGATGTGTCGTGTCTTCTTGGTCAAAACATAGCCTTACTCATTAATAACCAAATAACAAGAACATCAATTATCTTGAGAACAATGATCAAGTGCTTGTGTTGAACTCTTGCACAATATGTATACTCGTACATACAATTTCATGTAAAAAGGCTGCTAATCAACCGCCAGATATATCAATGTATCTATAATAGCATGATTGCACAATTCATAAGCCCATTTCACGTCTAAGAGCATTTGAACATTTGAACAACTATTGACATTCTACCAATCGAATACCAAATCTGCGCATTTTTATCTTATATTAGACAATACAAACGGAAACCATAATGTATCACCATCAGAAAGTGCCTAATGCATTCAATGTTCCATCACAATGCAGATACACACCACACCTATTTATTGGAACCTTTGTTATGCACAAATAATTTACCCAAATTACTAAAACCATAAAACAATGTGAATTGTTCGAGACCGGATAAACTTTTGGCCGGTTTGACGGACTTCCATTCATTGGGGTTCCGGGTGCGGCAGTTTTAATAGGTTTCGATTCTGTAAAAGAAATGGTAAAATAAAAACCAAACACACGTATATAAAGCAGTTTTTTTTAATTTAATTTTAACAAAAAATCTTCTTTTATTCACAAAAACAATTAAATAAAAGTACATAAATAAAATACTCCTTCTACCAATGCACAACCATACATCTTATTCTATGTAAATATTCTACACACCATGCAAATTGCTGCATTGGCTTTTTGATACATCCTTTTGTTATACGTACTATATCTAAATAACCGAATTCAGCAAACGTTTTTCCGAGAGATTCTATCATTAAATTGGACAAACTTGTGAAAAAAAAACATGGCAGTCATCGGTCATGTAAACATGCGAGTGAATTAAATGTATTTACATAGAACTCCACCTGACTTACTAATGTTTGTTTCGTGTTTACTATTTACTTTATTTTCTGACAAATTCATCACATTGCGACCTTTAATCGTTTTACCAAACGCAATAATATCAAAATATGTTCATTTCTTGCAACAGATAAGGCACAGTATATTTCGACCATGTATTACCTTTCGAGTGTCGCATTGTCATTGCTGTTGTAATACAACCTCGTGCAAACCGTCTCCATTACACGTATATAGCACTGATCTGGATCCCTACGATACAGACGTTTAATTATAGATCACTGGATCCTGTGTTTCCCACTGTCTCTAGACGAGTATAAACGGACGAAATTATGTAGACAGTATAATAGACGTTTCTGTTGAGAATGTTCCTAAAATCAAGGTAACGCTGAAGATTGTTATTTAATGGTTCCTTAACTGACGTTGAACTGTATATATTGCTGCTTAGCAATTATGCTTCTCAGTAAATATGTGTCGTAAGATGTAAGATAAGACGTTCCCCAGACTCGTTATTCACAAGCATGGGCAATCGCTACAAGTCAATAGCTTGAGTAGAGTACGCCAACGGTGTAAGATTGAATGTTTAACTGGTCGCTCGCCCAGCGATAAATACGGACACAGAGATAAGACCAAACCCTCGTATTTATTTTGTCAGAAGATATACGTCATCAATAATTGATCACGTGGTAATTTTCCAGACAATTATTGTCGGTTAAATTATAATGTAAACAGCATAATAGAGATTATCTACTTCTGGATATTGATAGTAATTCGTTTTGCAAACAACTGCGGGTGACATGTGCATTTAAATCATCGTCCAGATTCTGGTATGGGAGGAAATCACGGATTAATGGATTTGGTAGATTCAACAGTCATGACGGTTTCTCAATAAGGTGATCAATTATGATTCGTTTGATGTGTAATTAGGTAGCAGTAAATTAAATGAAAGGAATATAGTCACAGAAATATGAATTAAAAAAAAAACACTTAAATAAACCAGCAGACTTAAAAAGCTAATATTGCATTTAATGTTGCAGATATCGTTTTGAAATGAAATTGTTTCGATCGAAATAAAAACAATTCGCATTGAAATATCTAGCACAGACACGTTTGGAGATGTTGAGTATGTATTTTAATAAGTATGTGATAGCTGATGGTGTCTAGATAGTCAGTCAGAAGTTATGAGTATCTAACGTTCATAATTGGAGCTTTGAACGTGAAAACATATCAGGACATTTCGTAAATACGGAAACATTTGTCAGTCGAACTTAGACTTAGACTTGACATTACTAAGATTTATTAAATATCTAGTTTCATTTAAAATTATCTTCTTTTGACGTTGGCTGAAATTTTACCAATCAGAATCTGTGCATTCAACATATATATTAATACGAGTCTACTGTAGGCAGGTTATCATTCAACAGATATATAAATACGAGTCAACTGTAGGAAGGTTATCATTCAACAGATATATTAATACGAGTCAACTGTAGGAAGGTTATCATTCAACATATATATTAATACGAGTCAACTGTAGGCAGGTTATCATTCAACATATATATTAATACGAGTCTACTGTAGGCAGGTTATCATTCAACAGATATATTAATTCGAGTCTACTGTAGGCAGGTTATCATTCAACAGATATATTAATAAGAGTCTACTGTAGGCAGTTTATCATTTAACAGATATATTAATAAGAGTCTACTGTAGGCAGTTTATCATTCAACAGATATATTAATAAGAGTCTACTGTAGGGAGGGTGCATTCAACAGATATATTAATAAGAGTCTACTGAAGGCAGTTTATCATTAAACAGATATATTAATACGAGTCTACTGCAGGCAGGTTATCATTCAACAGATATATTAATACGAGTCTACTGTAGGCAGGTTATCATTCAACAGATATATTAATACGAGTCAACTGTAGGAAGGTTATCATTCAACAGATATATTAAACAGAGTCTACTGTAGGCAGGTTATTATTCAACAGATATATTAATAAGAGTCTACTGTAGAAAGGTTATCATTGAACAGATATATTAATAAGAGTCTACTGTAGGCAGGTTATTTTTCATTCATCGCAAGTTTTGGAACATTTCTGGCAAAAAAAAATTAATACAAACAACAGTTTGCTGCTTTGCTTTAATATTCATTGAAAAGGAGTGAATATTAGACAATTCATACGGTATACATACAGTTTAATTACCTTGGCGTCAGATTACTTGATCTACCATCCGGACCCTCAGGTTTATTGCGTTAGTGAATAAATTAATAAGATACCTAAATGCATTCCTACTCACCTGTATTTTTATAATGAAACTTGAACGGGAAACATATCTTTATACGGTGATCCAACCACGTGTACGTTGAATATCAAACTTAACGACTTCACCACCAGCAACATATGAATTAGTACTGTATAAGTACCGTACGGGTTAACGATTTTCGCCTTGCCTTTCGCAGATATCATCCCAATTGGGGTTAAAGGGTTGTTAGGGAATGCCTGTATAAGTGAAAACTAAATGTCAGTGAATTATATGTTTATAACACAGACTTCATTTTACAATTTCTGCTTTTCAAGCGATAAGCGCTTTGTAGAAATGGTACCGTCTTGCAATAGGTCTTGTATTCAAATACTGAATACGTTATTGAACCTTTATGACAGTTTGGTAGTGTTGATGGTTAAGTAGCGTCGCAATGACGAACCACGTTCGTGCTAATAATGTTATACATGTATATAAGTGATGTATAAATAAAACACAATTAAAACACTTTAGCTGATGCTAACTCTAAGTTGAAGTTAATATTTTCTATAACGTTTTGGCCCATCTGCACACATGGTCAACTATTCACAATGAAGAAAATGAAAAATCAAGTATTTATCGATCTGTTTATGCAAATATTCACGGGTTGAAGCAGTCTGCAAACAGGAGGATAAGATTTCGCCCTTTGAAACATTAATGATGATAATATTCATATAACAAACCGAAATATGCTTTAAATCGAATCGTGCTCTATATACAATATCATGCATTGAAATTAGTATTGTTAGCATATAATGTACTTTTCTGTTAGGGACAAAAACATAACATCATAAAACCTTGCTTTTTGTTATAAACAAATAATTGCCATTTCTCGATTTATTGGATTTATAAACGGTTTCCATTCGCTATCCGCAATATTCTCCGTTTTTGAACAAAACAAACGTTCATTAGACGCATGTCGAAAAGTGATAATAGCTAAACTATTAAACAAACAGATGTTAACATTTTTACTTAATGATAATGTTTGATGAATTTTATATATGAAACATATTCGATTTATAGGAAAATGAACCATGATTATGAACAAACAAAACAATAACAGTTTGAATATGATGAATTGTGACTTAAATGCCTGTTTTTGCTATAAAATGGTGATAATAAATTCAATACATTTTCTACCCACAACGAGTTATCATTTACAGAAATACGAAAACAAAAAACACACGTATGCAATGTATTCCAACTTGAGAAATTGTTGTTAATGTAAATATTATCATGTAAATGATGTAAATGATGTTAATGACGTAAATTTGAAACATAAGCCAAATATCAAAACAAATCCAATGAATTTGAACCACGAGTTCTGAGTCTTATCATCACTTACGTTATTGCTTCTTTGATGACATTAATTTTTACTTGTACCAAAGTCTCTAATCGTTAAGCTTTAATAAGACTAATATTTTATCCATTAAAGCATATCCTTTGAAACTATCTCTTACATTACTAACACCTAAATATCTTACAAGACTGTACAAAGTTTTAAAGAATTAAACTTTCCAGAAAGCGCTGTATGCCTTTTTAGCTCACCTGAGCACAACGTGCTCATGGTGAGCTATTGTGATCGCCTTTTGTCCGTCGTGNTTTGAACAAAACAAACGTTCATTAGACGCATGTCGAAATGTGATAATAGCTAAACTATTAAACAAACAGATGTCAACATTTTTACTTGTGTTAACTTAATGATAATGTTTGATGAATTTTATATATGAAACATATTCGAATAATAGGAAAATTAACCATGATTATGAACAAACAAAACAATAACAGGTTAAATATGATGAATTGTGACTTAAATGCCTGTTTTTGCTATAAAATGGTAATAATAAATTCAATACATTTTCTACTCACAACGAGTTATCATTTACAGAAATACGAAAACAAAAAAAAACACGTATGCAATGTATTCCAACTTTAGAAATTGTTGTTAATGTAAATATTATCATGTAAATTATGTAAATGATGTTAATGACGTAAATTTGAAACATAAGCCAAACATCAAAACAAATCCAATGAATTTGAACCACGTATTCTGAGTCTTATCATCACTTACGTTATTGCTTCTTTGATGACATTAATTTTTAATTGTACCAAAGTCTCTAATCGTTAAGCTTTAATAAGACTAATATTTTATCCATTAATGCATATCCTTTGAAACTATCTCTAACATTACTAACACCTAAACATCTTACAAGACTGTACAAAGTTTTAAAGAATTAAACTTTCCAGAAAGCGCTGTATGCCTTTTTGTTGTTTGTACTTTTAAAACGCACATCTCTTTATCAGTATCAAACAGAAAAAAATCAATCTGTTTAATGAACATTCTAAAAACAACATCAAAGAATACTCCGCAATATACGCCGAGGATGTTATTTCAAAAGAACAGTTTGATAGAAAGTTTGCAAGTGTATAATGTGTTTTTTATGATTTATGCCAATACCATGTTTCTTTATTTGCGTCCATAATTGAACAGTCTTGCCAAGAAATGTAACGAAGCCATGTAAAGCTGGGTTTTATATATTAAGGGATCATCAATATACTGTTAATTGTTTATCGATATAACTATAATTATAAGTCCAGTAACATATACCAAATACAATATAGCAGCTAAACAGCGCGTACATAAAAAGTCACGAAGAACTAAAACTGACACAAACAGTTCAATAAAAATACGGTGTATTTAACAGGAATCTTTCGTGGATTACAAGTACCAACAAAGGACTAAATATCGCGTCACTTTCAAACGAGTATTAGACATCAATAATGGCTTTATCTATTTAAACATCATTGACAACACGGACATTCCATTACACTACGCCTTGAAGAGCATTATAACGTTTTAAGAATACTTTGATTATGACGTAGACACGCTTTGAGGAAAAACTTGCAAATGACCCACACATTCTGAAATGTAGAGCAAGGATGGGTAAGAGTTTGAACAACGTTAAATATACATGATTTTCTTGTATTGTGTGAGCTATTACCGAGACTTTTACATGACATTTTGTAAATAAAACTATACACTCGTTTTAATTTCCAGATGCGAGAAAACTGTATTGTTTCAGTACTTAACATACAGTGTTTACTTCACATACACGTATTGTTATCTCATTAACGACATGATTACATTAAAGTTTCCGTATGTTTGCAGGCAATATGTTTTGTTATACTTGAATTGGGTAAACTACAATATAAAATAGCAGCTATTTATGTTCCTTTTTATGATACCAAGAGAAATATATTATACTTATTTGATTAAGTAAACGTATCAGATCTTCAAGTGTACACGTTACCAAATTTTGTCATAAACACATTATTTAGCAATTTCGGAGTTTCTTACACATTGCCATAAACAGGTTTCAATCGCAGCCACAAAAGCATTTATTGAAATAAAAAGTATCTCATACTTTCAATCAATTATTTACAAAACTAAGAATAATTGCTTCTGAAAATTCATGGAATATATATTAATATCAATCTTACTCGTTTAAAATGATACATTATTTCTTTAATTTATAAACTGTATAAGTGCATGAGAAGTCAGACACACCACACCTTTCTCAACGTAAAATGTAACCATTTAAACAGACATGCATATAGTACTAGTAACTTGATTTGAGCTACACACATCTGTGAAAATTATATTATTATTATTATTATTATTATTATTATTATTATTATTATTATTATTATTATTATTATTATTATTATTATTATTATTATTATTATTATTATTATTATTATTTTAGGCAAAGGTCAAGAATAAAAGTGAACGTATTGCACAAACAAACTTTCGCCGTACGACGAAAAACGCAGGTAAGTTTTTCTGTACACAAATCGCACACCCTTTTTTGTTGAAAATTAAGCGAAGCGTTTTGTGTTTTGTTGTGAAACCCGATTTCCTTGTGTAAGTTCATTTCCTAACCAAATCAACTGCGACACATTGGAGAGATGGGTCGGCCTAGAGATCACTTCGATAAGTGCTTTATCGGTAGCTCTATGAGATCACTTCGATAAGTGCTTTATCGGTAGCTCTATGCGTTTTTCGTGTTTCGAATGTCCAATGATCCGGTTCCATGTTTTCAGGATGTTAAATAGATAAACATCACTTTGAACCTCAAGAGCTATAAAACAATGAACATGTTTTGTAACTGTTCTGAAGATACATAAAAAGTTTAAATATTTACTATCAGTTAACATGCTGCTGTATTATCGACCATAAATGCTCTTTTCCCATGAATCTATGTCTGTGTAATCGCAATATTATTTTCAATACATTGATATGCATATATTACGCATAGCTGACATCGCGTGTGTGAATGTCAGAGTTTATTTACAGGTCATCGCTGCGTCTTCACGACTACCTTATGTGATGACCTGCCCCTGTGACCTTTCAGGGGAAAATATTTAATTTCGAACCAAAGTAGGTCAAATTTACCCCCAACTGCTCGGGTTTCCGCCGAAGATTAATTATTATTATTATTAGTATTATTATTATTATTATTATTAGTATTATTATTATTATTATTATTATTAATACAAATACACCAGTGCACGGTGGCCAATGAGACCTTATCGTTCACTGGTATAAAAAAAAAAAGAAAAAAAAGGAGAATTATATTACAATAATAAAACAATTAAAGGCATATAAGATCTATTATAGTATCTTTTATAATATAAAATTGATAAATGATTAGGTATATCTTTCTATAATTGTATAATTTTTTTCCTATTATAATCATTATTATTATTGTTATCATCATCATAATTATCATTAACTCCAGCATCATAGTCATAGTTTACTGAACTGAGTGTGATTGTAATGTGCTCTCTGCCCCAGGGGAGGTGTTAGTGGGGGTTCGAGCGGGATACAGGAAACGCCCCGCTTCCCGAGGCGTTCCTGGTTCTTTTAAGTGCCCGGTGTAGAGCACCGAAACACTGCACCCCCGTTTAACGTTCCTCGCGGAAGACATGTTAGTCAGTTAGGTTAGTATTAACAGTACGATGTATTAGTTAAATCAATTTACATACACATTAATAATTACACATATATGAGCAGTGAGTGAGAATCTAAGCAATTGCAGAGTAGGTATACAGCTTCCTTCCTAAATTAGACTGTTTACTCGTCGCCCATATTATATATAAAAAATCATGCACTATAAACCAAATAATATGAAAAATACGAGAGAGCATGCGATAGACAAGAGAAAAACCGCCACCGTTGGTTTTATGTTTGCATTTGATTTGGTTTGCATTCACGTGTAAATTAGAATTTCCCAACTTATTCATTTAACACTCCTGTCATATAGCGGGCACCATGCACAGTTTACACTACACTACGGAAAAGGATCATCGACACTACAGTAGGGAAAACAACAACAACAAATACCGTCACCATTCTTTTTTTGTCATGTTGGGTGGGTCATGTCAACAGAGCCAGAGTGCACGGACGAGATGGTATTTCGCCAGGCGCGCCCTACTAGCCCAGCCGACACGCCCTACCCAACATGTTTTAGTATTGTACAAATGGGAAAAATTGTTTACTAATCATATTTAATTACAACATATTTTACACCTAAAGGGGTTGCACTGTGGGTAAGTACGATTTGCCCACGTGCGCACTTACTGCGTCTTCCGATACTGCGTGGAAGTATGTTGTCTGTGTGCTTTTCCCCTACCTTCGTCGTCGTTGCTGATTACAGCTTAAGAGAAGGAAAACGAGGGTCTCGCGGAACCCTGGGTTTTGTTATCTTGAGCGATATTTGGTTTTAAATGAAGGATTAGAGCTTATCCATAGTGGTCGAAAGGGGCCGAGTGACACATGTATTGGGGGGGGGGGCGTACCCTTCCGTCGTTTTAGTATTATTAGTCTTTATCTATTTATTTATTGGTGTAATTTTCCTATATATCTTAAAGCGCAGACGAGGAAACCGCGAACGTTCGTTATAGACAGCTCCCTCATCTTTGCCTTGTTTATAGTATTGTTTATTTACTTTTTATGTATTGACGTCAACAAGGTGTTATTGAACACTGCACTGTAATGTACTACCAATCCAAAGTCAATTTGGACCCCAAATACAAATATAGGTTCTCGGCGTGCACATTACATGCAGTGTTTCTATATCTATTTATTTATTGATGCAATTTTCCTCTTGTCATAAGTACATAAGATTTGAATTTATGTCAGCTAATAATTATGTAGATATCTGGTTGCGATTTTGTGAGGGCTATACTGTAGCCTGATGATCACAATGTGATATCGTAATTCT
>VMBQ01003993.1:0-23762 GCA_007657795.1 Dreissena rostriformis
TTTCAGCTCAATTCAACAGTGAAAAATGCGTCTAATATTACTTTAAACGTCCATGCATCACTGATTAATTGTGATTGTGAAATCGAAAGTGGGTAATGTATCAGCTGCAATCAAAATGGCTGACAAGGATGACACGTCGCAGCATAAAGGATCGGACCTAGTACACGATGTGTGCTGTTCTGTCTGTGCCGATGATTGCTTACACATCGAAGGACGATTCTGTTGTGAAAAATGTTCGAAATATTTCTGTGACAGATGCGTTTTACTACACAATAGACTACACAAAGATCATCCAGTTTTGGCGAAAGGTGAAGATACATGTAGCAAATTTCCAGAATGGAGACCTACAGCAGGAGTTACTGTTGATCTCCTGGAGATGTGTGACGAGCACAGTAACGCAAAATTAGAAATGTTTTGTGATGATCACCAGAAACTTCTTTGCAACGTATGCCTGCTTAATAATCACAGGTATGTACACGGAATTAAAATATGTGTGTACACACGATCTAAAAATAGAAACAAAACAGCGGTCCGTCTAAAAACCGCATATGACTACAATCCGCGGATATGAACGAAACGACCAAATATGAACGGGCAAAAGCATACATCGATGTTTTTTCTGCAATGTTTTGATAAACAAATTATTATATAATGAAAGATACAAAATGTGTGTTAAGTCTGTTAAAATGGTCACAAAAGAGAGCATGCTATTAGACTGGGCTTGTATAGCCTAAAAGCGGTGTTCTGGCCGGTAGGTCATACTCGCGGATATGAATTTGGAGTAACACAAATTACGTGAAGAAAAAAAAATCATTCGTTCTGACCAGTATTCATATTTTTTTTTTTTTCACAGAACGATCTTCATACAAAAAAATCGCAGGAAAAACATTAAAAAGCCATTTCTTGTTCATATTTGCTATTTTCAGTCATATTCGCGGATATTATTAATATATGGTGTTTAGTCGTACCCTTAATTCAGAAATTTACCATGGGGTTACTGAATTATGCTGTCCGGTTAGCGCAGTGGTTGGTATACGCGTTGCTCACCTACGCGTCCCGGGTTTAATCCCCGTCCCCAGAAGCATGTGAGTTTGGTCGGTAGTCAAGATATCGGGCAGGTGGTGTTTCCTCCGGGTACTCCGACTTCCCCACACAACACAAGACCACATCAAAATTGAAAATCTTTCAGTTACAAAGAAATACCTGGACATTTCAGCTATACTGTAAAAATTCGTCCCGACCTTCGTGAGTCTTGTAAGTTAATTAGGTAGGAGTTTTGCGTTGTCGTGTATTGTGTCGTCAACGATTTCTTCAACGACTTCTCCTTCGCTTGGCGGATGTTCACGAAAGTTCACAGGAACGATCTTACCGTGACCCTCTTTCAACGTTGTTCAAATCGTTTCATATTTGTATGCGGTATTTTGTTTTTGGCCTGTCTGTATGTCTGTATGTCTGTCTGTCTGTCTGTCTGTCTGTCCGTCCGTCCGTCCGTCCGTCCGCCCGTCCGTCCGTCCGTCCGTCCGTCTGTCTGTCTGTCTGTCTGTCTGTCTGTCTGTCTGTCTGACCAAAACTTTAACCAATATTAAAGTTTTGTCATAACTTTTGCAATATTGAAGATAGCAACTTCATATTTGGCATGCATGTGTATCTCATGGAGCTGCGCATTTTAAGTGGTGAGAGGTCAATGTCAATGTCATCCTTCAAGGTCAAAGGTAATTAGGGGGTATTGTGTTTCTGACAAACACATCTCTTGTTTAAATAGGAAACGTACACAAATCACCTCTTAAACCGCAAAACTCAGAGGCTTAATATTTGGTATGTAACATCGTATAGTGGTCATCTATGATTTAATTGTTTAAATCATGCACCTCGGTTCACAACTGGTCAATCTTCCAGGGCTCATATCATTTATATAAACTTAGTTACTTTAAAATTTTGTCTAAAACAACATGGCCCAGCGATGGACTATTTGGCATATAACATCGTATGGTTGTCCTCCAACAAGTGTTCAAATCATGCCCCTGGGGTAAAATTGGCCGCACTCAAGCGGTAACTTGTTTTAATATCTAACAGTGATCATGTACAACTTTTGTTCAAATCATGCACCGCTCTTTGGGTGACATGTTTTATTAATATGTGTATAGTAAATTAATTTAAAAATCTTTTCCATCAAAACCCCAAGGGTAAGAGTATTGAAATTGTGTATGTAACATCGTAAAGTTGTCCTTTGCAAAGTTTTTAAATTATGCTCTTCGGATCAAAACTGGCCCGCCCCAATGTCACACGATTGATATAGAATTGTATAATGTTATAACTTTTAAATTTTTCTCCGCAACATGAAGTCGAAGAGATTTAATATTTGGCATGTAACATCATATACTAGTAGTGGTCCTCTACTAAGTTTGTTCAAATCACGCCCCTGGACTCGAAATTTGCCCTGCCTAGGGATGTGGGTGTGAACTGTTTTATATCGAATTATATAGCATTATGACCTAAATATCTTCTCTGAAATCACAAGCACACAGATGTGACAACATATAGTGGTCATTTAAAAACATTGTTCAAATCATGACCCTGGGTGTGAAACTGACCCTATTGTAACAATTTTAGTTATACTTCTTACAAACTGTTAAATCAAACAATAGCCAATAAAACATAACTTATATTCCAGACAATGCCGTTTAGTTGTCCTCATATCGGACAAAGTAAATGGTTTAACGTGGGATTTACAGAAGACAGTAGCAAAGGGTGAATCGCTACGAAAATGCTTGGACAAATTGGAGTTTGAGAAAGAACAAAACATTGTATTATTAAAAGCTTCATTCGAAAAGGTTCTTCAAGAAATCGGTGAACGACATCAGAAAGTGATAGAAACATTTGATCGACTGCATAATAATCTAAAAAAGGAACTTGAAACAGTGCACGCGGATATGTTGTCGTCTTTACAGAAAGAAATAGAGATATGCAGGCACGCGAGAAAGAAAATGAAAGTTTTTGATGACACACAGCAGGCGAGGCCAGAACGAGGATTTATTGTGTACAGGAAATGTTTCGGGCAAAATTGTTTGGCTGAATCCAAGCTGCAAGAACTGACCACGAAAGGCGGCATCGAAATTTCGCTTCAGCAAAATGAGGACATAGATGCCTTTTTTTCTACCTGTTCTATACTTGGAACAATTACAAATTGTGTACAAACTAAAACAATCGATCCAAACGACGCTTATGTTATTTGTGAGAAGGAACAAATCAATGTAAAAATGGATAATGATTCGGAAATGTGCACCATTTCCAGCATGTGTGAGATGTCAGAAAAGACACTCATTTTCGCCGACAAAAACAATTGTCGTGTGAAACTACTTGACGATGCGTTCAATCTGAAATCATGCCTTACATTTTACACAATGCCCTGGTCTTTGTGCCGCATGTCACCTGACGAAGTAGCAGTGACGGTATGCGACTCCAAATCACTCAGCGAGATCCATTTTATCAGAGTTCAAAACGAAACGCTTGATGCACTCAGAACAATGAAATTAAACCATTTCTGCTACCACATCGCTCATCACCAGAATGACCTGTATATAACTTCCAGGAGAACATTGTACCACTACAAAGTCGATGGACAGCTTGTGCGGAAGCTGTACACAAATAAAGCTGCCCCTGGCTACCCAGGTAATGCTTGTCTGAAAAATGAAAACCTTTCTTTTACACAATGTTCATGATATTACATTGTTATAATTATTGAAGGAATTGAATCAGAGGATATGTTATTCATTTGGAATAATTATATTAAATGTATAAACAATAAGTGCTCATGGAGAGCTATTGTTGTTAGAAACTCTCCTGCATCCGTTGTCAACAATTTGCTACAAACTACATTTCCTCTGAAAGCATTAGGCAGATTTTCACGAAATTTCACATGAATTATCCTTGGTTGACCCTCTTTCAAAATTCTTCAAATCGTCCCGGTCCACTGCCTATAAAGGTCACTAGAGCAAATAGTATATTTAGAAAAATATAAAATACGAAACTCTTCTATAAAACCGCAAAGGTCAGGGGTTTATTATTTTGAGTACGCAACATCCAGTTTTTTTCCTGTCGATTTTGGTAAATGGGACCTGGCCCTTTGGGTTGTAAAAACTGCATCGTTTGACAAACATTTGGAAATTGGTGTTGTTTCTTTGCTTAAAAATCCTTGAAACTTGAGAATAACAGTGTTTTTAATATTGGGTAGGGATATGAATATTTTTTGGAAACCTTCAATTGGGAATTTAAGGCTGCCATTTGGGTAAATATATACTTTGTTGACATTGAGAATGGGGCCGAATTTCAGCCCATAATTTTACCAAAAATCACACTGACGTCATATAGTGATCCATGTTTGTTCAGATCATGCCCATGGGGTCAAAACACCAGACGTCACATGATTTATTTGGACTCATAAATTAAACATTAAAAAAAACATCCTTTGAAACCACAAGTTTCAGAGTTAAAATATTTGATTTGTAACATCAGATAGTGGTCTTTTAGATTTTGTGTTCAGGACTTTTGTTGTAAATTACTTTAAAAAATCTACTTTGAAACCGCAAAGGTCAGAGGCGTAATATTTGATGTGTAACATCGTATAATGGTCCTCTGTAAAGTCTGTTCGAATCATGTCCATGGGGTCAAATCTGACCATCCCCATGGTTCGCATGATTTATGTAGTGAACTGTAGTAAATAATTGTAAATATCTCCTCTGAATCCACAAGAGTAAGAGGTTTATTATTTGGTGTGTTACATCGTTTAGTGGTTCTCTACAAAGTTTGTTTATAACATGCCCTTGGGGTCAAATCTGGCCACGCACCTGGGGTCCCATCATTTATAAAGATCTGTATAGTAAGTTACTTTAAAATCTTCTCTAAAATAACACGGCGCAAAGCTTTGATATTTGTAATATCCGATAGCGTTTCTGAACAACGTTTTTGTTCAAATCATACCCCTGGGATAAAAATTGACCACAATTTAGAGATATAAGATTGTAAAAGACTTGTTACCTCACCTGAGCACAACATGCAACTGGTAATCTATTTTATCATACCGCTGCATCGATATCGGCCTGATATAACGCTGCATGATATATTTTTTATATCATGTTCAACATGAAGTTCTTATATCAGTCGATATGGCATATTACTAAGACTTAATAAAAAAAGGTAATATTTTATTGTAAAAATGAATCAGATTTATCAAAACAAACAAGTTGATACCAAGATGTATTACATTAAATCCACAGAGAGCAACACAAACAGCAATAAATGTATTTTTTATTTATTAAAAAATGAATGTGTAAATGCTGATGACGTCTTGTTAAACAGGAAGTTGTTATATCAGTCGATGTTTGGATGTTAGTCATTTTACTCGGAGTGAACTATAAAGTCATCATTTTTAGTAAAATAAAATCAGATTCCACAAAACAAACAATTTGATACCAAGATATAATATATTTTAGACACAAAAATCAATTTTACTGCGAAAAACATATTTTACATATATTTAGCGCACGTGCTCATGACGTCATTATTAACAAGTCAAATGTCAAAGATCATATTCATTCCCGCTAAAAAATGCAGCGTCGTAGCGATTTGTTTTTCATTGTTTCTTTTAAATGGGGACTTAGAGGTATGATAAACAGAAAAACCGGTTACTGCCTGATCTTTTTGTAATTATCAGGCTCGTCACGAATAAAATAACGGCTCGACAAGCCTCGCCGTTATATTGTTCTAAGCCTTGCCTGATATATTACAAAAAGTCAGGCGGTAACCTGTTATTCTCTATGGCATACCGTGATGTCTGTCGTTCAGCATAGCCCAGCTGTTTAATATTCGGTATGCAACATGGTATTGTTGACATATACAAAGTTGGTTCAAAGCATACCTCTGGGTCGAAATTTGCCCGGTCCTGTGGTAACTTGTTTTACGTGTACGTTAATAGTGAAAACTGCTTCAATCGTCTCATCTGAAACCACAAAGCCCAACGTGTTCATATTTATTATGTAGCATCAGCTAGATAATCTCTTCCCCTTCCACGTTTGCGCAAAGTATGCCCCTTGAGTAAAAAATGCCCTATTTGTAACGTTTTAGTCCCCTAAAAAAGTAACCGGATGGGACGATATGCATGAACATTGGTGCTCAGGGAGTTAAACACGCATTATCATTTTTTTACAATATAGTAATAAAACAGTTCCTGGTACTTTTATAGGAGTTGCTGTAAGCCCTGACGGGAAGAGGATCTATTTCACAGACACCGACACTGGCAAGCTTCTTACTCTGACCAGGGATGGAGCAGTCACGGATACGCTACAGGATCCTGCTTTCGAATATGCACACATGTTTTGTAACATACATGTCACAAATGTAGGACATGTATTCGTAGTTGGTGAAACCTCTATTAGTCAGGTGGACATGGATGGGAAGAAAATACTGACCACTACACATGATGATGGTTTCAAAGCTATTTCCTCGGTCTATCTGAGTGTTGACAAAAAGCAGTTATTTGTGGCGATGGATGAAAAGAACAATGACTTGAACGATTCGAATTTAAGAACAAGGCGTACTGTTATCTTCATTTACAATATTTATTAATGGAGAAAGTTTAAACAAGATAAAGTTTAAATATATTGATTTAATCTTAAATTTGAAAAGTTTTTTTATTTCTTTCACAGTCGTAGCTCAATGGTAATAAAAGCGTTAAGTTCTTTGGTGTATTAATGTATGTTTATTGATGATTGTTTAGGATGTTATCGCCCTTTGAAGAATACTAAGCTTCCGAGCGAGATCTCGGACATTAATAATCCGTCTGTTTTTAAGACAGCATCCCTGTAGGGTGGAAATGTGCACAATTTTAGGTCGTCCGCTCCAATGCTGTTTGGTGAGTTATTTCCCGTTCATAAAATATATGTAATTTGTTAATGGAGTTTTCGTTTCCGGGAGAAATCTCAATAACTAGTAATACACATTTGATGCAACTTCATAAGCATTATACCTACATGGTGGACACGCGCATTTGGCCAGGTATTTCATGTCTAATGATTTTCGCGTGTTATCTCATACATAATTGTCAAAATGCGATAAAACATTATATGTAGCATGCATAAAAAGTGGACATAAAATAAGTAAAAGGCCATTCCACTCCAAATATTGTTCGGGAATTTATTGTCATCTGATAACACATTTTGAAGGAATGTTTTGTTTCTGCGCGTAATCCCAGAAACTTGACAACTCAATTAGTTGAAAACCATGCAAACTTCTCAGTACAGTGCCTAACAGTTTGGACCTGTTCATATTTGCTGATCATGTTTTTCTAATGATTTACAGAGAGCTCATGTTCTTTCTCTAAACTTAGTTTGTGCTCTGCATGATAAATGGATTATTTATAAAACAGTTGTAATGACATTTTCATGAAGCTTCTGTACTAACGTTTCTTGTTCTTGTCCGTTATTCTTTCGTAGCATATTATCATATTTTCTTGATTCCAAGCTTTTAAGTAGCCTGTACATTGATAAAGCGCATTATCGAGGAGCGTCCATCAGTTTCACCAACATTCATGTTTATATTTGTCTAAGTTAAGATAACACATACAGATGTATATAATAATGATTAGCGTTCAATGAAAAGGTTAGTGAAATTTATTTGCAACTTCAAATAATTTTATCATTAAATACAAAATAATTCAATGACTTGCATACGTACAGTGTGACCGTCAGATTTTTAAGGGGTGTTGCGTCATTTTATTTAACCGATGATATATTTTTAGTAACACCTGATGCTATTATCACAACCCAATAGTTTTGTTATCAGAATCATCACAAATTAATGACCGAGTAGCTTCATAATAGGTACTCAGTGGTTCGATCACAGTTGCGGTTAACTTTTTTTAATTCCTTTTTTTTTCTTTCTTTTATTTCATTCTTGTTTTTTTCCTGGAGCTCTTTAGTCCTGTTATTTACATTAATCAATTTAAAGCATTTTTTTTATTTTTGTTTTATGATAACAATACGTAGATGAACATATTTGAGCAGTTTCGCAGAAAGTTATTAGATGGAACTTTTTTTAATTCCATTTTTTGTGATTAAATTATTTAAAAAATTACGTTTTTTGGGGTGACATAAAAATTATAAAATTAAATTTCTTGAAATTTTACTTGTGTTCTCCATTTTTGTTGGTAGTTTGTGGTTTAATTAAATGGAATATGATATATCTAAGCTTATATGATATCTATATGTTGCCAATTTCATAGGTTATTAATCATTTTTATGCAATTAGAGATTTTTTAAGTTTTAATGAAAAAGTACATGTTAGTAATGGTGAATAAAATCAAAACAAGGCCGGTGACCCTATGTTTTTATTTCATTTTTCATATACTATTTGTATGTAGTACTTGAATATAAATTTTGAACAAAATCTATTAGATGAAAAAAAAACAGCAAAATTGCAGCAACACCCCTTAGTGTAAACAAGTTGTAATTTTTCCTTGTGAATGACCAAGGACTCTACGAATAGGTTAGGTCAATTGCATGGCGAAACCAAATGCAGTATTTGCATTGCTTTAAGAATTATCGTTGACGTGTTATTGTAACTTGTTATTGTTGTATTTGCCATCGATTTTCGTTTTACATTTAATCCCTTAACGCGGCATTTAGAACGCCTGTTTGTCATACGATTATAGATGTTATAATTGTAAGGAACTATTGATTCCGCAGTATTACTACTGTATTTATAGACGGATAACAAACACGCCGGATGGTTTTCACGAAACATAGCATAACAACAAGGCGCTGAATATTACTTGTATAACGAAAATGATTAAACTCACCACACTCAAATATAGAATACATACATAAGATTTTGCTACCAAGAGCGAAGTTTAACGTTGTAAAAGAACTGCTGTAAAACATTTCGACTTAACGGTACATCGAAATAGTTCACTTTGTAAATAAAATGGAATTGTATATAGTGTTTAGTGTATAACTTTCTGAATGTGTAGGAAAAATGTATGAGTAATAAGGTATCAGTGACGTTATTGATATGATATTAAATTATTAAATAATATCGAAAGGGTTGAAATGATGTGTGCCACCGAAGAATTGGTATCGCAAGTATATCAACAGCTCATGTTTGTTTACACAATTGAATCGAGATATACACAAACGCAAAGTTTTAATGACCCGTCTTTTGATCTTTTAATTATAACAAGAATCCTTCGCGCGTTGACATTGGTGATCAGATTAATTAAGCCCGCTGCTGCTCTACATTTACAATATGACACCCAACCACTATCCATTACGCGAATTCGCGTAATATAAAACAAAAAACTTGGAATACGAACATTTCAATATTGCTCTTATCTTTATTCACCGGTTAGTACACTCATGGTTTCTTAAGAAACGTGCATTTTTTAAGCAACATCAGGGACCGATTCTGTTTCACCATATATCAAACGGTATCCAGTGGATAGATATTCAGATCTTAATTACTCTGTAATGAAAAAGGAATAGAACATGGGTATCAGCCAATACTATAGTCATAGTTTGTTGCTTTCAACAAATTATCATACCGCATTGTATTTGGCGCACATGGCATAAAGAAAAATGTTTAAAAAATAAAAAATAAAAAAAAATGTACGCACATGACATACGAATTGTGAATCATGTATCATACTTTAAGAATGCTTTATAATAATTGTCGATGAATATATAAACAAAATTAATTAAACAATAATCATTGATAATATTATGCTAATATCATGATTGATACCTAATTGTGAAGCCTTATTTGCTATTGATTGTTTCGTCATAGCTTTTGATTACTTATGACGTGTATAAGTAGTTCTAAACGTATTTTCATTATACCTTATCTACCATATGTATTAATACATAGTTAACATTTTGTTTTAATTATTATTTTTGTCGTTTTTTAAGTCTTGTTTTTTCAGCTGACATGCCACACATTATTCATACTACAAAGATCTACCCCAAAGCCAGAATAAATTGAAACAATATAACGGCTACTTTCATTATAAAACACAAAACACATCAACATATATGACATATAAGTTTTATATAAGTTCAGTATTATTGTAGTACAACTTCTCACGTTTAAACTTCTAGAATTATTATGATGTTTGTATTTGATATTTTATAATTGGGTGTTGTATATTATCCATGACTTAAATTTTTTGAACATGAATACAGGAATTAATTTGTATCGTACTTTTTTATATCATTTTTAGCTCGGCTGTTTTTGAAGAAAACCCGAGGTATTGTCATAGCTCCTCGTCTGCCGCGTCGTCGTCGTCGTCGTAGTCGTAGTCGTCGTCGTCGTCGTCGTCCGAAAACTTTAACATTGGCCATAACTTTTGCATTATTGAAGATAGCAACTTGATATTTGGCATGCATGTGTATCTCGTGGAGCTGCACATTTTGAGTGGTGAAAGGTCAAGGTCAGGATCATCCTTCAAGGTAAAAAGTCATTGACAACTTTTTTTTTTTTTGGTTTTTCATGTGTATCTCATCGACCTGCACATTTTGAGTGGTGAAAAGGTCAAGGTCAATAATGACCTTCAAGGTCAAAGGTGAAAAAAAAATTAAATCCAAGCACCCACAGCCGAGCGTTGGCATCCGCTCGACGGTGCTCTTGCTCATTTTAAGAGTATAATTGTTGAATTGTAATCTAGCTGGTTCCTTGAATGTTAATATTAAGATTATTATATTCATGTTTCACGTTCTACTGAATTCCTTCTTTAGTAAACCGTATATTCAATACTTATTAACTTGAATATTCTTTTGGAATGTTAAAACAAAATAAAATTCAGACAGGAACATCATATTAGAATTAGACTTCTAATTGAGTAGAGAGTGGGGATGGGATCCCTTTAAAAAAATTTTAGATACATTTTTTTCATTATGTAACCAATTGGATGTCAAATCATAAAAGAAAAGTAAATGGTTATCGAGAACAAAAGATAACAATACCTATTAATATTCCTGTTTTAGCCTACAACAAGAAAAGTATTCTGTAAGCAATAATGCCTCTTTAAGCTTCTTGGTTTGGAAGAAACCATGATGAGCTATCGTGGAAAGTGGCTATCGTCTGTCGTCAACAATTTGCTTTAAACCACATTGCCTCCTAAAACGCGAGGCAGATTTTCATGAAACTTCACAGGATTAATCCTTGGATGACGTTGTCAAAATCAAATTACCCGCTGCATATTAAGGTCACCAGGGCAAAACGTATATTTTAAAAATAAAAACTTCAAACATTTTTTAAGCTACATGGCTCAGAGGTTTAAAATCTTCTTCGCTAAAAAAATAAGGCCCAGATGTTTCGTATTTGTTATGTTGTATCGTACGATGGGTCATCTACCAAGGTTGTTCAAATCATGCCCATGGCGTGAAAAAGCAACACCCAGAGATTTGTCATGCAACATCGTGTGGTGGTTCTCTACCAAGTTTGTTCAAATAATGCTCCTATGGTCCAAACAGGACCTGCCATTGGAGTTACTTGTTTCCCTCGTATCAATATGGTGAAAACATTAAAATCTTCTACTGTGGAACCGCAAGACCGGGTGTTTTGGTATTTGTTACGTATTATTGTATGATAGTCCAAAACAATGTTGTTCAAATTATAATTCCGGGGGTCAAAAGTGATCCCAACCTGGAGGTAACTTGTTTCCCTTATATATTGATAGGCAAAGACAGTTTCTGCGGTTATACCGACCGATGCAAATATAATCTTACATGAAAAAAGCACTTATGTGTCCAATGTTATTTGACCTCGGATTAAAAAATAGAGAACTTAGTTGAGTTCAGTGTCGTAGAGGTAAGGTGTGAGAAAATAAAATGTCTTGGTCATGACATGCGTAACTCGAGACCATGCTGCACCACCACCACCAATCCACCCACAGAAAAGCACGTCTGGAACCATTCATAAGATATTCGATAACATGATATTTCGAAACAAGTTTTACTCGAAGTCATGAGTAAATTCATTATTCTCTATCCTTAAAATACTATCAAATCCTCCTCGTCATTATCAACAACATTGTCATTATTTTTTTATTAACATCTTTATTATCAATAAATTGATCATTATTATTCTCGTTAAACTAAACATTTTATTTCCTTATAAATAATAACACAAAGACAAATTAAGAGTCGGTGTTTGCATTTGACAGGGTTTTCTACACATAAATGCACAAAAAAACAATTCTGCAGACGACCGTATGTCATCAATGCGCAACAGAGATCGACTTAAATGGCACCACTCATTTGAAGAGTTGTGAGACGTCCGTAAACGTTGCGACATCCTTCTAATATATCTAAAGAACTGAAACGATACTAAATCAATTATGTAGGATATGTCGCTATACGTATAATTAAACATGCACTTGTGTGGTCTGCGAATAGTGCAATATTATTAATACAAATCAGACGGTAAGCTAAAAGTCAAAATCATACACGTGCATACAGCGAAGCATTAGTTCTGTTTAAAGCAGGTGCGATAATTGCAAGATTTATCAATTACCACCAATCAAGAGAAGAGCACATGACTTCACGTACACCCCAAACAATAATTATATGTGATAAACAATTCAGGTATCGCAACCCTACTGCTCAGTTTTCTTTTGTTTTCAATTGTCTTTTCTTTAAATGTGAAGGGGGACGTATGAGGACCCATGGTTCATGATCGGTGTCTATGTGCCTTCATTACCTCCTGAAACCTCTAATTTTAGAGAAATCTACAAAAAAGCAGCTTGAGTATTTCGAAATCGTAAACATAAAGTATTCTTTTAGTAAACCATGTAAACAGTACATGTTCACATTCATTTCGCAAATTAACATAATAAAAAACATGAAAAGCATTCTGTATGCACTTTGTACATCAACAAGAAACAAACAAACTATGCAAACCATAAAATCCATAAACTTATACTGTTTAATAGTGTAGTTAAATCATAAGAATTCGAATATTATATATAAACATATGACGTACATAATTTGCAACAGCTGCATTGCACCAACATCCACATATAACCAGTCACAATACAAAGGAAAAATAAAAGTAATCGTTTTAAAATATAGAAAAAAAGAACAACTTATTTACATTTAACGTTCAGTACATAACAAAACAAATGATGATACATGTAACACTTAAACAATCTCAATGTGGCGGACATTTAAACATACTAGTAATTCATAAATATGCACGAAGAATTATCTCTAGGAAGTGTGAGTCTAAAGACACTAAGTATGCTACAGATAACTTAGAATTAACATTCGCATAAAAAGCAAAATATGAAGTATAGGATGGATAAGTTGAGTTATTTATGTTGAAATCGTTGACCTCGTTAAAATGTTAGACATCGTCTAAAAGTGTAGCCTTAGTATCATTAAATAAGTTAGAAAAATATTCACGGAATTCGTTCGGTAATATGCTGCTAGATCCATTATTTCCTTTAGATCGAGATAGAAGTGATCCCAGAACTGTTTGGGTTTGTGTTTTTTGAGGATCACATAACTAGCGTTATTTATGTTATTATGCCTTTTCTTTTTCCGAACAAGTACCTTATAGCTAAGTTTCATTTCGCTCAATCTGTTCTATTTGATCGTGTTTTATTTTTTATTAAAGGTGTTTAAGGCCACCAAATAGTTATGTTTTGCGTTACGACATTCGGAATCAAACCAGTCCTTGTTATTGTTGATTAGACGCGAAACTCGTGCTTATCCTTTTTCAGATGTTCAATATTCCGTTTTACGGTAATTTGGAGATTATAACCCGTCTAAAATTGAGCTTATGTTCTTCAGACCATTTAGAGCATGTGCAATCCGCTACTGGTGTAACGATTGAATGATTATCTACGTGTAGTGAGTTTACATCATGTTTAAAATATAAGTGCTCATGGTCGCTGAACGTGTTAAATGACAAAACGTTAAGTTATTAATACTATAAGTGTACTATCTAAGTTTATCATGTGGACATACGAATACAATTGGTAAATCATAAAAAAGTATACATTTCTACGCGCATGCATTTCTCTACGATAATTTTAACATAATTGTGATTTTGAAATCGAAAGTAGGTGTAAGGTACCTGTAATTAAAATGGCTGACAAGGATGACATGTCGCAGCATAAAGGATCGGACCTAGTTCACGATGTGTGCTGTTCTGTCTGTGCTGATGATTGCTTACATATTGAGGGACGATTGAATCGTGAGAAATGTTTAAAATATTTCTGTGACAGCTTCATTTAACTACATAATAGGCTACTCAAAGATCATCCAGTTTTGGCGAAAGGTGAGAATAGCAAATGGCCAGTATCGAGACCAACAGCAGGAATTACTGTAGATGTCCTGGAAATGTGTGAGGAGCACAGTACTGCAAAACTGGAGATGTTTTGTGATGATCACCAGAAACTTCTTTGTAACTTATGTCTGCTTAATCATTACAGGTATGTACACGGAATTAAAACATATCTATACACAAAATCTAAAAATAGGAGCAAATAGTAGATCGTATGCGATGCTGCTGCTGCTACTGCTGATGTTGCTGCTGCTGCTGTTGCTGCTGCTGCTACTGCTGCTGCTACTACTACTGCTTTAAACATCTACTCTGAAACCACAAGGGTAAGGAGTATAATACTTGTTGTGTATAATAATTAACATGATTAAGTTGTCTTCAACTTAGTTTGTTCAAATCATGCCCATTTGGTGAAAGATAGCCGCGATCTATGGGTAACATGATTTATGTACATCCATATAGTACATTACTCTAAAATTCTTCGTCTCTGAAACCACAAGGGTCGTCAGGTGTTTAATATTCGTTGTGTAACATCGTTTAGGAGTCCTCTGCTAACTTTATTCAAATCATGCCTCTTGGGTCAATACTAGCCACGCCCGAGAGGTCACATGAGTTATGTAGACTTATATAGTTAATTACTTGAAAATCTCCTCCTTTGGAACTGCAAGGGTCACAAGCATATTTACATGGCGTGGAACATCGTATATAAATCATCTTCAATGTTTGTTCAATTATACCCTTTGGGTCAAAACCGCCTTGCATCAACGTAACATGATTTATATAGACTTGTATAGTGAAATGACTTTTAAAATCTTCTCTGAAACAGTCCAAGAGATGTAGTATTTGGTATGTAACGTCATTTATTGGTCTTCTATTAAGTTTATTCAAATCAGGTCCATGGGCTCAAAATTTGCCATGCACAGGAATGTGTGTGTAAAATGTTTTATATTTATTTACAAGTATATAATATCATAACTTCAAGAACTTTTGTTGAATAACAAACCACACAGCTGTGCCATCGGATTGTGGCCATTTAACAAATAGAGAACTGCATAATCTTTGTAATGCCCTTAATATGTGCATAACATTTCATCAAAACACCCTTAGTACTTTTTGAGTTGTCGTAGGATCCATTTTATGTGAGTTTTTTTTTCTATTTTTAGTACATTGTACATTATACTAAATGAACAGAAGCTTGTGATGAAGTGGTCATTAGAATTACAATCTTATAAATTTATAGATCTCAGTTAACAGAGAAATATACTTAGTATACAACATTGTAACTTTTTCACTTTTTAGACCTACTCATTCCTCCATCCCCACCCCCACCTCACCAATGCCATTCCTACATTGGCAGATTTAGCATAACTGCATAATGTATTAAATATATTTATTAAGTGAGTAAGAACATTGAAGGTGTTAACTGAATTGGTAAATGTTATGCACTCTGTTTATTTTGCAATTTTTGACCATTTGCCATTATTTTGTTTCGAATTTCTTTCACAATATTTCTAACAGTCCTGTTAGATTTTAGTAGATTTTTTAAAATATACACGGGCAAATTGCTTTTTTACTTCGATTTTAGCTAATCACATGTCTCTGATAAAATATAGATGCTCACATTTTAAATAATCTTATATATAACTTATAAAAAAAAAATGATAATTTTGTATGGGTNATGCCTCATATCGGACAAAGTAAACAATTCCACATGGGATTTGAAGAGCACACTAGCTGAGGGTGAATCGCTACGAAAAAGGCTGCACAACATGCAGTTTTAAAAAGAACAAAACGTTGTATTCTTAAAAGCTTCATTCCAAAGAGTTCTTCAAGAAATCAGTGAACGACATCAGAAGAGGATAGAAAAATTGGATTGGCTGCATAATAATCTAAAGTAAGAACTTGAAACAGTGCACGCGGATATGCTGGCCTCTTTACATAGCGATATAGAGAAATGCCAGGGCACGAGACAGAAGATGAAAGTAAATGGTGACATGCCTCAGGGGATGTCAGAACAAGGTTTCATTGTGTATAGGAAATGTATTGAACAAAATTGTTTGGCAGAAACTAAGCTGCAAAAAATGACCATGAATGTTGTCGTCGAAATTTCGCTTAAGCGCAACGAGGATCTAGATACGTTAATTTCTACCTGTTCTAGTCTTGGGACAATTACAAAATGTGTAAAACAAACCAAAACAGTCGATCCGAATGTAGCTATTGTTATTCATGACAAGGAAGAAATTAATGTGAAAATGAATGATGATATTGGCAAGTGCCTTATATCCGGCATTTGTGAGACGTCAGAACGGAGACTTATTATTGCTGACAAATGTCATGTAAAACTACTGGACCACGCGTTCAGTGTCAAATCATATCTGACAGTTTCCGCAAGGCTATATTCTATGTGCCACATGTCCTTTGACGAGGTGGCTGTGACGGTGTGCGACTCAGAATCACTCAGCGAGATCCAATTTATCAGAGTTCAAAATGAAACGCTTGTGGCACTCAGACCAATGAAATTGAAACATCACTGCTACCATATCGCTCATAACCAGGATGACCTGTATATAACTTCCAGGACAACAGTATACCACTACACAGTAGACGGACAGTTTGTGCGGAAGCTGTAAATTATAAATAAAACTGACCCCGGCTTCCCAGGTAATGATTGTCTGATTACTGGAAACAATCTTTTTACATAATGTTCTTGACCAGAGTTTTGATTCCGGTATTTGGTTTGTAACATCAGAAAGTGGTCCTTCAAATATGTATTTCAAGACTTGTATTGTTAATAACTTATATTTCATATTTGATGGATTACATCGTTTAGTGGTCCTCTACAAAATGTGTTGAGATCACGCCCTTGGGGTCACGCCAATGTTAACCCAGGTGCATTATTTGAGCAACTGGAATATGCTACATATTGAATATAAAAGAGATGGGTTTTCATGTGTATGGCAAATAGATTTTAAAGGTTTTACCTATGTATTTCAAATGTAAACTGGTTTTCCACGGGGCAGGCCAGTTTTGACCCCCAGAGGCATTATTTGATGAGGAACTGTACATAATGCTGCGTGCCAAATATAAAAGCCTATGCCTTTGAAATTTCAGACAAGCAGATTTTAAAATATATTCTCGTGTAATTATATGTAAAACTGTTGCCCCCCCCCCCTGAGGCGAGGTCAGTTGACCCCAGATGCATAATTTGAACCAACTTTGTAGAGGAGCACGGTACGATGCTACATACAAAATATTGAACCTTAGAGGAGAAGATTTTTGAAGTTTTCATTTTAAAAATCCAATTTTGTCCCCTTGACTTAATAATCAACGGACCGGACATTTTTAACAATTTTTCAACAACGAAACATTTCCATGCAGTTTCGTCAAATTATGCCCATCGTTTCTAGATGAGATATCGTTTGAAGATAAGTTTAAAGGGCGAATGCACTGACGCAACACACGGACGTACGACGGACATCAATGTATCCCAAAAGCTCGCCATGAGAAGGTAGTGTTCAGGTGAACAAAACACATTATTAATACTTTACAATGTAGTAATGCTGTAGTAATTCGTACTTTTATAGGAGTTGCAGTAAGCCCCGATGTGAAGAAGATCTATGTCACAGACACTGACAATGGCAAGCTTCTCACTCTGACCAGGGATGAAGCAGTCACTGACACGCCCCAGGATCCTGCTTTTGAATGCTTAGAAAAATTCTGTAGCATACACGTCACAAATGTGGGACATGTATTCGTTTTTTGGTGAAACATCTATTAGCCAGGTGGATATGGATGGGAGGAAAATACTGACCACATTACGTGATAAAGGTTTCAAAGCTATTACCTCAGTCTATCTGAGTATTGACAAAAAGAAGTTATTTGTGGTGATGCCCGATTCCAATGTCATTTTTTTCAAAGCAAGTGAATGAAGATTGGTAAAAGATGTGGTTAGGATCACCTGTTCAGAATGACAGGTAACGCATGAATTTAAGGACAAGCCGGACTTAAATTTCATGCACTGTCCTAACTCAGTAGCGATACTTTGGTTTTGTTATTTGGTTCATAAATGTGTTTAATTGATATTTGTTCAGGCTGTTATCGCCCTTTGAATACTACTTAGTTTCTGAGCAAGATCTCGGATATTAATAATCTGACTTTAATAAAACTTTAAAGGCAGGGTTTACATTCATATTGACAGGCAGTATCCATAGGGTCAATATTTGCATATGGTCAGGTCGTTCATTTTAATTGATTTTATGAGAATTATTTCCCTTTGAACAATAATTAGTTTTCGCGCGATATCTCATACAGTATGGTCAGAATTGGATGAAACTTTATAAGTAGCACGCATAAATGGGGGGGGGGACATGTAATTATTAAAAGGACGTTCCACTCCAACGATTTTTCATTAAGTTATTGTCCTTTAATAGTAAATATTACATTTTTTAGCATTGTTTGTGCGCGAAATCTCAGAAAAGTGTCATCCCATTTGATGAAAACTTTGTATTCGGTTCAGTACAGTACCTCATAGTGTGGACTTGTTCATATTGACCGGTCGTTTTTACTTACGATTTTCTGAGAGTTCGTGGATTTCTCTACATTTCATTTTTGCTGTGCATGATGAATGGAATTATTTATCAAACAATTGTATTGACATTTTAGGCAGCTGCTGTACCAATTGGTCATGCAAAAATTGTCAGTTTGTTCTTGGCCGTTGATCTTTCTTAGAATATTACCTGATTCACTGATTGTATTGGTTCCTGTATTTTAATACAATTCAAATCATCTTATCATTGATAATAAAATGAATCAATTTCCAAACGTATAGTGTGACCGTCATATTGTTAAGTGTAAACAAGCTTTAACTTGTAGATATGATTAAGGACTGATTACGAATACGTAAGGTCAATAACATCGAACGCATGATAAAACCATATATGCAGCATTTGTTTTTATTTAACAATTATCTTTGTTGTATTATTGTAACTAGGTATTGTTGCTGCTGCTATTGATTTTCGTTTTTCATTTAATTAATAAACATGGCATTTAGAACGCCTAGTTTGTCATATGATTATACATGTCAAAACTGTAAGGAATTTTTCATACTGCCGTATTAATGCTATATGTATTATGCAAACCTCGCATTATATTAAAAATAGCCTAACACAACGATTAGACAGAAACCTGTTATTCACGCTTCAACACACTTATCAGTTTAAATCATATTATCAGAAAATATATTTGTGACCAGCAAAGAATGTTGCAATTTAGATAGAGATTTATAACAAACATGACACAAAATAAACAGCATATATACTTAAAAAACGGTGTTAGATTCTGTATAATATGTACATAGATATTAAAGTGAATACACAAAATGTATTGAATTGTTATGTCTGCTATAAGTTAACCTATAGCACGCATGTGTTCATTTACAATGACCAATACCATACGTTTTTCCATAAACAATTACCAATCATAAACAACAGGAAAGGTACCGTGCGAGCTTAGCTAACGTTCCAATCCTATAAACTTAAGATGTTTTTAACTTTTCTTGTTAACACATTCTGGAATAAATGTGTTTAAATCAAGCATAAACAACAAACAATACTTTCACTAGTATAACTCTGACAATAATTCCAGTATAGTGAAGATACAAAAATCCACCGTGAAATAGAATGGTCTAATAGACAATCAAATACTGGATGTCTACTGGATGTCTTCGATAGCCCTGTAGTAAACTTCGCCTGACATATTTCTGAAAATTATATATTATATATTTTATCACGTGTAACCTCTTTGCCACCGGATATAAGAGCTTGAAACCGCCAATATCAAAAGCGACTACCTTCGGCAACGATTCAATATTATATATAATGTACATGGTTTTGCATAAACATAATTAGAACAACTTCAATATTCTGAATACGGGCCTGAAGGTTACATCCGAAATCTGAAGAAAAATATTGATAAACATGAATAGAAACAACTGTAATGATATAGTTAACATGCCCGTTTGTTAAAAAAACACATAAGGGCGAATTTCCCTTACTTCACAGTAGTTTACATTATAACAATACATACATGTCACAAGAGTCCTGTATAATCAGTATTGATTATCCAAAAGAGCATAACATGAATCTCAAGAAACTATATTAGGAGAGAAATTCTTGTTCATATACACGACCTTTCTTACAGAACACATACTATAAACATAAAATGATTAAAACTGGGATCACCGAATTAGAACGATCAATGCAAAGCATTGGGTGTTAAAATCGATAAAAGGACTTGCCTAAAGACAAAGACCAACGCCTAAATGCCGATTCCTGATTCGGTTTGAACAAAAAAATTCAATTCACCGTGATGAAAAAACTGGAATATTTATCATAAAACATGCAATACATTCATTACATTTTTGAAAATACGTTCACTTGCCTATAAGATGTATTTCTCAAATGTTAATTTGGTACTGTTATGTTCATGCACACTTATCGGTTAAAAACCTGACCTCAGACACGTTAAGTTTAAATAAGGAATACGGCACCAACTTAATCCCGATCTGCTGTTTATCTATTTCAAATGTGGTCATTAATTCATTGTGAAATGTCGATTTAATTATTGGCGATTGTACAGTTTTCAATATAAAAATAAATCATATGTTTGTTAATATAGTTTAATCTTCCCGATTTTTTTCTTTTCGAAAAAAGGAACAGTCTTTTTTTTTCTCAATGGATATTTAGAGCGATGATTGAATTTTGACTTACATTTTTTAAAAACATTGTTTATATGGCCATGTGTTGACGTGCTGCTTTTTAAAATTCGTATCGAAGCTCTTTGTTGAATTTTTCTATATTTCCTATTACATTTGACGGGTATGGCTAATTGTGAAGCTGTCACTGTTAACCTGGTGTGTTTATTATTTAAGGAAGCGTTAACAATATAAAGAAGTAAAACTCCAGCAGTAAACTTCGAGTACTGCGTATCGGTGGGTACGAAGTATCGGTAAAACCGAAACATGCCAAATATTTGCCACGTGATTTCTTAGTTCCGTGTCGATTGTTTACAAGATTTTTTCCCACGGTATTTAATACAAAATATCCCACATATGGTCTATCTTCTGGTAAGTAAGATCTCTTTTATAACAAAATACGATGCAATTTACAAAATCTTACAAATTTACCTAAGTTGTGTAAAGGATTTCGTAGACAATTTCACTTTTTTCGATAGCTATTTTTACGGAATGGAAACATTCCATCGTAAAATGACGTCACTATGCGGTGCGCTTGCTAGATTACGTGTTTACATATTAATGGCATGCTAGTACGAAATACAAATACTCGCTAAAACTTCATACCAGTCAATTAAGAAAAAAAATCTTTGCTATTTTCCTTTCTTGTTTCTAATTAATATATTTTTATTTTCCGTTTGCCCACCATCACTAAATTAAAGCTGAAGAGAAGACAATATGAAGTCTACTGGAACATGCGTACTATGATGTCCGATAAAATGGGATGTCAGTCTGCATAGCTGCAAGGATGTATGGAATACCAGAGTGCACTGAGAGACAGGACAATAGGCAATCACTTTATTATAAAGCGCATATATTTTTTTTTATAAATATACATAACACATATAATTACACAAAATCGTGAAATAAAAGGTAAAAGTTGTTGTATATTGTTTAACTAACAATTACACTTATGCGTGGCATCAATGACAGATCTGAAGTTTAGTTAAGTAATATAAAAGGAGATTACGGCGAATACACCGATACGCAGTACTATTGATAACAATCGACATGGCGTAAGACCGTAAGTAGAAAGCAGCCGATATCGGAGATACAGTTTATAATCGCATCACAGTTAAACTTAATTATATCTGAACAAGGTAAAATAATAACGAACTGGTGTGTTTTGTTTGTTTTATTACATTCACACATTTTTATTTGAAGACAAAGGCTTAATACATCGATACGCGGTACCACCAGGCTATTGTATTTCTATTATACTCACGTTTATGGTGCTTTATTTACGACAAGTGACCAATTGCCAAAACAGTACAGTACGGCACAATATGAAACAACATACCCACATAGTAGAATAAAGCTGGGGTCACCGCCTTGGAACGGTCAATGCTAAGCACTGGTGGTTTAAACCGGTATTAAAGCGCTCAACCTCACACTTGACCCAGAAATATTCATGATACATATATTATAAGTGTAAATACAATGCAACCTCATAGCATTGCAACTCAAATTAAAAAGTAATAAAAGGGAATTGAAACGCATTCAATTTAATTACTATTTAATTACTTGATGGTAGGAAGGAGACCAGAGCCACAGATTTACAACTTTTTTAGGCACGATTAAATGAAATTACGAATAAAACATAATTTATAATAATTATCATTTTATTTACTATTTTGATACAGTTTATGAGAGAATTCGATCGTATTGAAAACCAGACCAGCTCCTATCCGGAACTTGATAAACCTTTTTCATTAGAAGAAATTAAAAAAGGGATAAAGCGTCTTAATTCTAACAAAGCGGCCTCACATGACAATATTATTTACGAATATTTCAAAGAAACAATCGATTTTATAGCCAGACCTTTAGAAATATTATTTAACTACATTTTAGATACTAAACTATTCCCAAAAAGTTGGTTGTCCGGAGAGATTTTACCAATTTATAAACGCGGCGATGTTTCCGACCCTCACAATTACAGGGGCATCACGCTGATAAGCTGCTTTGCTAAACTGTTCACTGGAATAATAAATGAACGTTTAAAATCCTGGGCAGAATCATATGATATCATAACGGATGCACAATTTGGTTTCAAACCGAATTGTAGCACAGCCGACGCAATTTTTATTCTCAATGCCTTAATCGAAAAACAGCTGCATAATAAACATAAACTCTTCTGTTGCTACATCGATTACCGGAAAGCATATGACGTCATAAATAGGGGGCAGCTCTGGTACAAAATGATTCGATCAGGAGTTGATGGCAAGTTAATGGCTATTATTCGTTCGATGTACAATGAGGTGAAACTGCAAGTTAAACACATGAGTTCCCTTTCTGACTTATTTAGTAGCAACGTTGGACTATTGCAAGGGGAAATAACATCGCCGATCATGTTCTCACTTTTTGTGAATGATATAGAATTCAGTCTTCAAAACGGATTAAACGCTGGTATAACACTTGATCAATTATCGGTTTATCTACTCCTATTTGCGGACGATGCAGTTATTTTCTCCGAAACCAAAGAAGGCTTACAGCAATCTTTAGACAACCTAGAAATATATTGTAATAAGTGGAACTTAACTGTAAATATTGATAAAACAAAGATAATGGTTTTTCGAAAGGGTGGTGTCTTGAACAAAAATTATAAATGGACATTCAAAGGCAATGAAATTGAAATAGT